>VDFB02348183.1:0-20205 GCA_007258455.2 Sequoia sempervirens | reverse complement strand
AAAGAATAAACACTAAACCTTATTTCAGTTGAAAGCTAAAAATCAAGTAACACTAACCACCAGGCATCATACTCTGGTGTGGTCCCTACATCGGCATCCCCACCTCGCCACTCCTAATCTAAGGCCTGCATGGTATCTATCTCCTACTCTACAATGGTAATCATAATTTGTGGTCCCCAAGTATGCACCTCTCGTGACGACCGACCATACTCTGCTATCCCCACTGGCACCCCCTATTGCTCACCAAACTGTCACCTGACCCTCTCTGGTAAGTACATCTCAATGATGTGTTGCGACTGTACTATCTTCTCGATCAGATACCTAGGCTCTTGACACCAAGGCAAGTGGTCATCCTCATCTATCCATAACTGACAGGTCTTGTATGGTCTCCAATTTAAGCTCACCGATGTGTCTAGATTGTGCCTCCAATAACCCACATCTCCAACATGTGTCTGGTTCAACGCTCCTTGATAAAGATAGGAATATGGCACACTTCCCACCGCCTACCGAACCATCAGAGGTCGAAATACTGCTATGTGCTCCCATGCCCAAACTATCAACAAGGTCACCTCGCAGCTCAGAATTTTTCCCTCTCTATAGGTGATATCATGTAATTGAAAATAGAGCATGGCCAATAGACATGGCCCCTAGGCATATACTATCCCATACTGAATCATCGATCTGAGCATCTCCCCTCAGCCCATTGGAAAACCATGACCCCTATAGTCAGGAATCAACACTCTTGCTATCAACGCACAAAGAACTCAATCATATCTATCATAGGTCTTGGCCAAGGTCTCCCATCGGATCTCATAACCCTAGATACCAAGCTTTGCATCATCATCATTCTCATAATACTCATATAATTCCTGTAGCCCTCAAGTGGGGTTGTATCGTACCCACTCGCTGCAAATGGGTAGCCTCAATATCCTGTATACATCCTCTAGAGTGACTATCACCTCCCCTGTCAAAAAATGGAAGTTGCTAGTCTCTGAGTGCCACCACTCTGCTAGTGTTGTCAGCATGCCTATGTTTTCCCTAACCACAGGCATATCGGTCACATAGAATAAACCTAAGTCCAAAAGTGCCTATCGCTCCTCGCCCAACTAGTCTCGCAGTCAGAACACATCTGGTCTAGACTCTCGTGTGTAAATAGGAGGAAGACATCCCTGAAATCATCAAGCAACCACTCACATCAATCTGAAACATTCATTTGACCTATCGAACCTAAATATTCCAAATCAAACTTTCCCAGTTTGGGGAAAACTTTTAATCAGGCAATTGTGTCACAATTTTACCAAATGTGTCACACAAATTTATAACCAACTCACAATTGCAATTGCGTCCTTCACCTCACACATGTGTCACTTCGTACAACACATGCATCTCACCCAGTCATTTGCATCCTTCCTGACTACATATGCGACACAAAAAGTCAATTGCATCACACAATTTTATGTGTTGCACCGCAAATGCTTCGGTCCTACCTCTAATGAAGTTGCATCGCGACGAGACGATTGTGGTGAACCGCTTATCAAATGCATCGAATGGAATTCAATTATTTCACAAAATTTTGTGACACAATTGCCTGCTAAATTATTTCCTAAGCTAAATGCATGTAAAACAAAACAAAAAAAAGTTGGGCTCATAGTACATACCGAGGCAGGTGCTTGCTTAGGTGGCGGTAGGTGCGGACCCGATACGCACAGTGGGAGGCCTCTGGAACAAGTGGCATTCTCGCTATCTAATCACTTTGAGCTCTCAAAATTTCTAAATTTGGAGTGTGAAATAACCCTTTTTCAAACTCAAATTGCCATTTATAGGTTCAAAATTAGGGTTTTTCACCTGCCTTGCCTACTGGTCACACCTTTTGAAGCCTTTGACTGTGAATTTGATCCCTTTACCAGTCTTGAAAGTCAATCCTATCTTCACCATCGAATTCCTGGCCATCTATTTGTCTTATCGAGACAATTTTCCAAAAAAAAAATCATTTTTTCAAATTTGTCAAATTTTCCCGAGGGGGCGTACTTGTACCCTAATTTCACTAGGGCATCCTGGGGCACCTTTTGATTGAATTTATTTGACATGACGTGATGAACTGCATTATGTCAAAGAGGGGAAAAATGTAGAAACTAAAAAATATCCTAAGTTTGCAAGCATCATTTTTCTTAGTTGTCATCCTCTGATAATTGAATAATTTTAATTATTCAATTATGCTTGATCATATTCCTCTATTAATTAAATAATTTTTAATTATTTAATTAATTCACTTTCTAATCTTTATTCTTCTCAGATCAATTAAATAAAATCAATTGTGTCACTAATTCCCCTTCTTCTTCAATAATTAAATAATTATTATTTAATTATTTCTTTATCACCTTTCGTCCATAGTTAAATAATTATCATTAATTATTATCTATTCATGGCCTTTTAATTCTTCTATAGCTAAATAATTATCAAAATTATTTAACTATTCCTTGTCATCTTCTCCTCATTAAATAATTAATTTAAGTTAATTATTTAATGTCCCTTTTTCCATTTTCCTCCCATTTAATTAAAATGGTTGAATATTTTTTTTAATTAAATGTTATTTTTTCATTTTTCTCCAATAAATAATTTGAATGAATTATTTATTCTCCACTTGTCCATTTCCTCTATTTTTCTCCCATTTTTGAATAAATGATTTAAATAAATCATTTATGCCTCCCTTTTGGTCAAAGATGCTCTATCATTCATTTTTGTCATAGTCGTCGACGTCATAGCCATCTTTCCCCTATGTTTCAATATTTTCCCCCTATGTCTTCATCAAGATCAAAAGGAGAAGGGTGGATAAGTGGAATCAATATGATAGGTATGTATGACATGGCTAAAGATGGTAGGTAGGATGGAAATGATATGATAAGAAGTGACATGATAGGATAGATAGTGTGGATGAGACAAAGTGCCCCCAAGTGTAAGTGACATAGAAGATCAACCTACACATGATGCCTATTTGTCATTTTTTCATCATGGTACTTATCCAAGGCACTTGTTTACCAGGTTTTCACCGTTGGACGAAGGGATTTCTCTTTACTTTTTTTATTTTTTCCATTTTTTTGTTGTCATCAAGATGTCTATTTGCCAAATTGTAAGATGGGGTTAGAGAATTTCTAGCCTAGATAAAGTGATAGCCAACACTTCTAAGCTACAAAACCACATCAAAGAAGAGAAAAAAAACAATAAGGAATCAAAATGAAATAATTCCAAACCAAACACTCCCCATTTTAGTTGCTTCACTTCTCTTGTCTCTCCTATTTCTTCTTATGCCAATATTGCATTTTTTGTTAAAGTTGTGCAAATACCTACAAATAGTAAGCAAGAAAGTTGGAGATAATGGTTGTTAAGTTGAAAATGGGCGAGGAAGTTTGCTTTTATAGAAAACCATTCGAATGGATGGTCCAGATTAATCTTCTAGAACCGGGAGGAGCTAAAGCATGCTCGAGCTAGATGTCATTGAACTGAGGTAAGGTCCTGTAAAACAAAATAATTGGGAGGCAAGAAGAATTTCATGCCTTCACCTTTCTCACCCCCCCCTACGGTATATTAAGTTCACTCCCATGGATAGAGCTACTCCCACTTCTTTTTTCCTCTTTAAGCTTTTAGATAACTGTGAGCTTATTTCACCTTTTTTCCTCTTTCAATCTTGAGACTTTGTATCACAAAAGCATCAACATCAAAGTCGTTGTCTCTTTGAATTTCTCTAAACTCCCACATTTTTCTAATCTGTTTTCTAAGTATATCCAGAGGATAAAGGTTATCAAGCCTTTTGGCATTCTTGACTTTTCTTCTGATGTCTGGGAACAACCAGAATTGGAAGTAATAATATGAGTTCTTTTTCATTGTTCAAAGCTCTGAACTCTTCAACTTCTTCTTCTTCTTCTTGGCAGAATCAGGGTTCTTCTTCTTATCGTAATTCTTCTTCTTCCTCGTACAATAAGAAGGATCCTTTATTTTTTAAAATTTGGAAATAGTTCCAAGTTCAATGGTGGAGGATGCATGAGAAGGAGGTTACGAAATGGATGGTTGAGATCAAGCCTCCAAAAAAATTCTAAGATCAATGGTCCAAAATTGATGCCCCAAGAATATGCCATTCATATGACACTAATGACTATGACAAAAATGAATGACAAGGAATCTTTGACCAAAAGGGAGGCATAAATGATTTATTTAAATCATTTATTCAAAAATGGAAGAAAAATAGAGGAAATGGACAAGTGGAGGATAAATAATTCATTTGAATTATTTATTGGAGAAAAATGAAAAAAGAACATTTAATTAAAATGATTATTTAACCATTTTAATTAAATGGGAGGAAAATGGAAAAAGGGACATTAAATAATTAACTTAAATTAATTATTTAATGAGGAGAAGATGACAAGGAATAGTTAAATAATTTTAATAATTATTTAGCTATAGAAGAATTAAAAGACCGTGAATAGATAAATAATTAATGATAATTATTTAACTATAGACGAAAGATGATAAAGAAATCATTAAATAATAATTATTTAAGAAGGGGAATTAGTGACGCAATTAATTTTATTTAATTGATCTGGGAAGAATAAAGATTAGAAAGTGAATTAATTAAATAATTAAAATTATTTAATTAATAGAGGAATATGATAATTTTATTCAATTATCAGAGGATGACGACCAAGAAAAATGACGCTCGTAGACTTAGGAAATTTTGCAGTGTCAACATTTTGCCCCTCTTTGACATAATGCAGTTCATCGTGTTGTGTCAAAGAAATTCAATCAAAAGGTGCCCCATGATGCCCCAGTGAAATCAGGGTACACATTCATTTCTATCCACTTTTGCATCATCTACTTGCATAGTAGCATATTATTGTTTGAGTACTGCTTGGTATTTCTGTTTCTATGTACTTCTTTATCATCTTTCTATAATCGTCGCTATTTGGCTATCTGTGGAGGTGGGAACACCAAAGCAAGGGAATGACTAAGGCAATCCTTTAAACATATCCCCAAAATTTTCTCGTTCTTGTGTGTGTAGGTTGTTCGTCAAGTGAAGCTTTTGAAGGCCTCAACTCACGGGTTTGAAGGTCTATTTCTACCACCTTTCTCTTGTCAAATTCTAGCTTAGTATTGTTAAAGTATTTTTATTTTTATTTCTATTATCTCTGCATTTTCTATCTTTGTTGTAGCATAAAACTTTGTTAATCAGGAAGTCAGTAGGTTCTCTAGTATTTTGTACTATACTTTACACTTTATGTTTGTATGGACGCCAGCCCGTCCCTGAGACCCTAGTGTGCCACGTTGGAGTCTATGTTTTGCATTAAACTCCTTTGGCAGTGAGTTGTTTGGGTCATAGTTTGAACTTAGAAACTGACTCTCCTAACCTCCTAAAACATTTGGGTTAGCAAAAGGAAAGCAACAAACCAACTATCCTTTCTTTTTAGCCATTGAAACCCTAAACCTTTACAATTCATTCATCCAGCTTGAAGTAGATTAGGGCAGCTTGTTGTTCTAGACTCTCCCATGACCTAGAGTCCCTGAGCAGCCAATCCCCCTCAACATTTTGGTGAACCCGACGTGAACTATTTTGGTTCTATTTTGTAGTGTTGAAAGAATCTTCTCTTGTGTTCTAGGTGTGTTGTAGGTGTGTGTGTTACAGGCTACATAGCCTTGCAACCCAACCTACGACCCATAGTAGGCGTAGTCAAAAGGATCCCTAGGCATTGTGAAACAAAATCTAGATAGGTCACTTCCTCAATGTTGAACCTTTGAGGCATCTAGAGGAAGTCCTTTTTGAAGTACGTAAATAGCCTCTCTTATGCATCTCCCCATTCCTTCTATGCAACCTACGAATGAATCACCCGTTATAAACTTTACATCATAGGATCTGCCTATGAACACAAATATAGAGCCATTTCCTCTATACATTCTTGCTCGTATCAATGAGAACATTGTGACTGGTGTTCTGGTTGATCCTACATTCCATGTGAATGTTATTGCAAATTTCAAATGGATTTCTTGAGGAATCATTGGTTTCTAATCTTGTGTTTGATCTAATTGTTTGCATGTTTATTGTGTTTGTGCAAGGTATAGATTCAAATGGTTACATTACGATTCTTTGCCCATGTTCGTGGTTTGTCATGATAACTGGATGATGAGCGACCTTCTTGATATGATGAAGTTTCTCCCTGTGTGGCAAGGGCTCGTTCGATATTGAGCGCCCTAGGGATCAACTAGTCATAAGTGGTGATGTTTTGCACTTTGAGGTGGAAGGCCAAGGGCCCATCAAGATTCGCAATGATAGTTCCCACTTGTTGCTCTTCAGGCATGGACCACTTGCTTTGATTAGCTTTGGATCGCCATCGTTGTAAGAAAGCACTGAATGATTCATTTTTCCCTTGTTTGAGAGATGATAATTCCTGTAAGCTAACCTCCATGGGAGTGTTGAAGGAATAATTATGTATGAAGGCATCCACGATTTCCTGGAATTTTTTGATTTCAGAAAGTCGAGAAAACCAATCAATAGCGTTTCCAGCCAAGCTTCTTGGGAATAATCTCATCAAGTACGTTTCGTCGTGAGCCACCTCCATGCAATGTACTTGAAATTCCCTGATGTGATCTTCAGGGTTACCCGTTCCGCGATATTTGTCAAATTTAGGGATCTCAAACCCTTTTGGGAACGGTTTCATTTCTACGCTCCTATCAAATGGATAAGGGCATAGGTTTTTTTGTGGTTTTGGTGTCCTTCCTGATTGAAGGTCAAGCACTTGTTGTGATAGAAATTTAATTTGTGCGATGACATCCAATTGTGGATCAGGAGGTGGAATGAAGGTGTTATGGGGGGGTGGAGTGGGTGTTTGAATGGGTGGAATGTTTGTTTGTTGTGCCATGTATGCTTTCAACAACGCTTGTTGATCTTGTTGTTGTTGCGCTAATAGAGCTTTTTGTTGTGCTTGCTGTTGTTGGTCCAACAATGCTTGTTGTTGATCAGCTAGGGCTTGCTATGCTGCTTCTTGTTGCTCTTGGTATTGCTCTAATGCTTGCTGATATGCGAGTTGTTGGGCTGCTTGTTGTTGTGTGCACTCATAACAGGTTTGCACCTCGCGTTTGGCATCTTGGGTATCTTTTGCAATCCTGAGTACTTTCAGCGGCTTCAGCGAATTTGGAGCAGCCAGGTAGTTTGTGCAGCTTCGAGCAGCCTTGCGCGGTTTAAACAGTGAAGCGCAGCGGTTTGTGCGGTTTGTGCAACGCAGAAGCCTGGCGAGCTGTTTGTTGGTAACAGTTTTGGCTTCAGGCCATTGTTGTGCTTCTGTGTTTGTTGTTGCAGCCGGTTGCCTGGTTTCGACCTTTGCCGCGCAGTTTGAGCCGCAAGCATTACAGGCGCCTGGCTGAACTGGTTCGACATTGTTGACAAATCATAGCTTCTCGAACGCAAAAGATTGCAATGGCTGTTCTGGCCTATCGAATGGCGGTGCAGTGGTGGATCGGAACTGTGCTTGAAGCCCTGAGATGCCGACATGGTGGTGGTGGAGGTCAGATGTATGCGTGATGGGGGTAGTGGAAGTTTGAGGTATAGTGCATGTAGTGGTTGGAGTGAATGTGGTGATAGGTGCATTTGGGATGGGTGAAGTGATAGGAATGGTGGGACTAGGTGAAGTGGTAGGAATGGTAGAGATGAGCGAAATAGTGGGTCTTTGAGAGACCATAATTTGATTAGCTATCATGCGTTGGTTTGATGTGGATGGTGTGTTTGAAAGATGTGATGTACCCCCTTGGTTGGATGAATTGATTTGGATGGGGCAATTTATGTTAGGGAAAGGTGGAAGGGGAGATCTTTAAAACTAAAATAAGGAAGATGGTGGAATGAATGGAAATGTCTTGATGGAAGGAAAGAAACAGGAAAGGAGAAATGGAATGGAGAACGGTGGTGGATGGAGGGACACCATGGATAGGTATGGTGGAAGGAAGATCTTGGTACAAGAAGCTCATCCTCAATAGTGTTGAGAATTGATGGATTTATTTTAGCCATTGCGCGAAGAAACTTTTTGTAGTTTTGGTTGTTTGAGCATCTCAAGAACTTCTTCCTCACTTAGTTCTGTTGGTGTGATGTCTTCCACCAAGACCTCTTTTTGTGGTTCGTGTGTAGTGATAGTGAGGTCTGGAAGTGGTGTGTTTTGGATTTCTGGAATGTTTTGGCTTAGATCACTTGTGGTTGATGTTTCTTGATTTAACTCCATGTTCCTCTTGTGTTGTGATCTTGTTTGAACCATAAAAGAGCAAACTAGGATGTGTAAAAGATCAAAGATGTGAAGATGAAAGGTGTATGATATATGGATGAGAATGGAAATTTTGAATTTGTATTGAAAATCTTGATGTGATGCTAGGTACTTTGGGTTTGCTTTGGTTGATGTTTGTTTGATGTTCAGACTTTGAATTATGTCTTTTGAATGTTGATGTTTGAGCAAGAGATATCCCCAAGATGTTTGGATGATGATCTAAAAAGATAACTAATGCTCATAAAGGATAATTTGATTTAGGAGTGAGAATAGGATGTGTCTACTCACAAGCTAACCAAAAGATAATCCAAATTAGTGATGGGAGAAGAATGCATCTATCCACCATTAATTTGAACAAAGTGATAATTCACCTAAGCATGTGCAAAAGGATTCATTCACACACAATTGAGTTGAACAAGTTTGATGTTTGATGTTTGAAGAATTCAAAGTCTCAAGTTTGAAAGGTTTTGATGTCTACCAAAGGAGCCTAGCATAGTTGTGTCAAGATTTTCTCAAAATGTTGGTGAGATGTTTATGGTTGATGATGTTTTTGATGGATGAATGTTTGTTTTGATCTTAGAATGACCCTAGTTTAGACTTTTGCTTAACAAGACCAAGGTATTGAAGAACGTGTTATGCCCTAAGCAAGGTATCCAATCCCTCGAAACAATCTTGGATTTTGTGTGTAGTAAAATGAATATAAAGTGGGGTTGTCTCTTGAAGCATGTCGATAGAAATTAGCCAACAACTCTTCTCTAAAATCATATAACCTTTTGAGTTTTTGTTGATGTTGCTTTGGGCTAAGTTTCCATTTCTTGGGTTTTTGTATCTTGATCTTGTGAGAAATCATTGAAAAGACATGTGTGGGGCTCAATTGCTTATCTTTGCTTTTAATGACTTCTTTTTACCAAATACACTTTCTTGATTATGTTTCAAATTAAAGATGTCCTATGTCAAAATTCCTTTTCTTCCCACAAAGTGTTGTGTGGGAGTTCCAAGAAATTTAGGCAAAGGGATTTCCTAGGTTAACCCTAGTTAGAGCAAATGACGATATAAATTCAAGTGATGAGAAACCTCTAAGGACATAATCCCAAGGGAAGGCAACAACACTTAAATTTGTCAAAAGGTATTTGCTCTATCAAAAGGGGTTTGAAATTTGCATGATCATGTTTAAGTGTTTGTTTTCCAATGTTTACGAACAAGCATGTGTTTTTGTAACCCAAAAGCATGTACAATCCTATGGATGTGATAGACAATGTTTGTTGAGTCCCCACTTGGACAAGTCCAGCTACACCTACTTTTAGCGGATGGTTAGATGCTTGACCCCACTGGCTCCCCTCCATGGCTCATTAACGTCAATTGGGGCAGCCAAGCATCAACACCCATGAAACTCCCATGGCGTGCTTTCCATCTCTACTAGAAGACCGTAAGAGTGTGGGGTGGCTTCAGAACGACCGTTCTTGCACCAACAAATAGATTAAGGATTTTGGCAAATTTTAGCACATGGGTTCTAGTATACTTTCACTGTGAGAGTTGACCCAATGTGGGTGCGAGTCCCCTTTCGGATCCATCTTGTCGAAATAACCGCGGATATTGCTTTCTTCCAATATTCAATATTTATATCCCTACTGGAAATACTCTTTATTTTAGAGTGTTACCGCTGAGCCGCCTCGGTGATTACTTTTTCCCACAAGGGCCCCTCTAAGATAAACAAAGCGAATGAAGAACAATATTCAGACCATCAATCCTTGTAGGCAAATATGAGAGAGAATGTACGCGAACAAAGTCCCTACTCACACTCTCAGCATAATAGTTTGTCTTGAATTTTAAGTCTAAATTGAAGTGGAGGGTGGATTATGATTCAAATCCCAGCAGTTTACGGAAAAGACCCTTTGATTCTCAAGATCGCTATAAAGCGTGAGAGAAGCGCATACGTCCTTTTCCAATGGCTTTAGTCTAAGTAAGCCCTCACAAACAAACAAAACTACACTTGTTCTTTTTAAACCCTCAAAGCAATGATGATTTTGTTTTAAAGCACCAAATGAAGTGTGAGAAATTGCTTTGTTCAATTGTTAATCCAATAAACCAAATCTAGTAAGTTGTGATCCTAAAGTTCATTTTAGCCTTTGCAAGAAATGAAAAAGGTTCTTTTTAAGCCCAATTGAAAACTAGTGTCCTAAGAAGGAGAAGGATGACAAATTCTTTGAAGAAGTGTTAAACAAACACTTAAGTGTTAAAAAACACTTTGATTAGATAAAATATCATCTCCATGCTCCATCTTTATTTTGATTTTGATTTCCAACCTACAAAAGTGATCAAAATGTTAGATGAGGTCAAAAGAAACAAAATGATATAGGGGTTAGACAAACCATTTACCAAAACACCCTAAAACTTAGCCAAGTTATCATGTAATTAATTTAAATGTAAATTTGAAAATTTTAACTAATTTAAAGTTAAGAAACACCTACACCATTGGATAGCTTGTGAAATTCTACCCTATTTTAAAAAAAAAAGCATCAAAAAAGACCTACGTATGACCAAGATATGGTCATTTTAAAATTGAATCTAAAAACACTAAAATAGTGATCATATGCGGGTTAATGAATAGTGCTGTCAAAAAACAGCGAAATTTTATTAAAAAACGTGTTGGATTTGAGGTGTATGCCCTCCTTCTAGCGCCAATATGTGAACCATTTGAATCTATACCTTGCACAAACACAATAAACATGCAAACAATTAGATCAAACACAAGATTAGAAACCAATGATTCCTCAAGAAATCCATTTGAAATTTGCAAAAGATAAGAAATGAAAATGAAGAACACAAATGAAACAATTAAATCCCATCTAATGCAAGCAAACTCTTGATCTCTTGAGGGAGTTGGTGCAAATAGGTGTGTGGAGATTTGCCCTTTCCCAACTCCTTGAATGCAAATGTTGATTGAAGATGATTGATCCACTTGATGAAGACTTTGAATGTATGCTCCAAGCTTAAAATCTGCAAAAAAAACTAGCTATGATTCAATGAGATGGATGAGGATTGCTAAGTATTTTAGCATGGTAACTTTGCTTGAGATGTGGATGATCAAATGCATGGTGAAGCATTCTATTTATAGAATGTTGAAATGGAAACAAAGCCAAAATGGAGCAATGTGGGACAAAGATTCAACCAATGATATAACGCCACTTGTCAACATGTGATTGGGTGAGGAATGAGCAAGTTTTGACAAATGTGCCAATAAATGCATTTTGAATTTGAAACCTTTGAAAAGACACAAGAGGGGAAAGAAATTGCACCAAATGCCCTCAGCTCCGCGACACGTACAATAAAGCAAACGCCTTGCCGGGAAGGGACTCGTCATTCAAACCTCAGTCCCAAAATAGAAGAACACCTCCGTGAAGTTTTCAGAGTTGAGGGAAAAATGAAGATTTAATAAAATCCCCACAAATTGATTTATTTGTGCAAGTGGAAGATATTCAGAGAATGCAAGTGGGAGATTAGTATTTAATCATGGTTAGATTAAATGGGATGATTATGATAGTTTAATGATGATTGAAGTGAGTTGGACTTATTTTGGACTTAGATTTAAATTAACTTAAATCAAACAAGAGAGGAAATGACGAACAGCTTAATTAAAGAGATTATGCCAAGACGTTAAATCAAACATCTTTAATTTATTCAATTTAATAGACAGACTTTAGAGATTTAATTAATTAAATAAAATTAATTATTTAATTAAAAGAGATGGAGAATGATTTAAGAGACTTAATTAAACACATGATTTGTTTAATTAATAGAAGAAAACAAATGAATTTAATCAAATAAAGATATTTAATTAAATGGTTAGGTCGGGGAATGATTTAGGATGAAATGATGTTGGTAGTCAGATTTAAATATGCAATGCTAACTTGTACATTTTGCGTGTCTACAGTTATAACAGAGGAGATTTTGTTGATAAATTTCTTACATAAGGATGGCTATGATGAATCAAAGAGCATAATACATATGCACGATGGACTCTCAGTCCCTCCAATTGGTTCCATCACCCTCTCAATCCTAGTAGGACCCAGGATTGTATATGCACCTTTCGATATCATCCTAAAGTCAGACTTGTTTAGAGCGAAACTAGGTGTCCCATGGCTAGTTTCCATGAACACAGTCACTTCAATAATTCATAAGTGTTTAAAGTTTTATCGTGAGGGCTCTATGCATGTTGTGCACAACACTGGATATAAACCTTTGGTGTCACGTGGGGGCTACTTGTTAGATCACTTCTAGCCTACCCCTGTTGGTCTGCTTCCTCCAAGGAAAGACCTGTTGTATCGCACATATGTTAAATATAAGAATGGGGACATAGTGTCGAAGGTGACCTATCCTATCTCCCCTTATGCCATTTCAGTTAAAGGCTCTATGATCATGCAGCAGGAGGTTGCCTCCTCCTCCTCTCAAAAGAGGTAGGGAAGTCTGCTTGTGCCCAAGAGCCTTCCTCTTCTTCTATTATTTCATCCACTTTTTCCTCCTACCCTGCTATGGCACCTTCAACCTCTACTCCTATGTCTTGCATGGGGAATCCTATGGTGCTCGCTTAGCGAAAGACCAAGCGTTGAGTATTAAAACTTCCCGTCTTACCCACGGTGTCGAGGCCCGTTGTCTATGGTAAGGGGAAGGGCCCTCATGGAGTTTCCCCTATGTCTCAGCCTTTGCAGCCTCCTACTACTCCTACCCTTAGGGTGGTGAATAGGAAGAGGCCCACTGTCGAGGCACTTTAGTTTGCTTCTCCACTTATTTCAGTCAATGCTCTTGCACTTCCTGCTCCTGCTCCTATCTAAGAGGTTTCCCTTCCACCAATAACAGTTGTGGAGGACACGCCTATGGAAGAATAGGAGCCTCTTGTTCCTTCTCAAGCAATGAGTTCTAGCTCCCAAAGCTGATGAAATCAACTTGTGCATGAGCGTAAGCATTGAAGGAAGGCTCTGGTTGCTAAGCAAGTTGCCTCGTAGAGGGCAGAAGAGGAGCCAACAACTCTTGTTTTAGTATCTCCTATTGTGCCTCCCTCTCCTAATCCTTCTGCTTTGGTTCTTGTGACCTCGATATTTCTTTTTGATTCCCTTGCAAATGTTGATGATCCTCACCCCAAAATGGTGTAGGTGTTCATAACTCCCTTGGTAGAGGCTCCTCTTTTGATGTCCCTTTCAGACTCCCTCTATTTTCCCAACCCATGGACATGTCGAACACCATAGTGGTGTCTGTTGCAACCTTGTCCTCTTCCTCCTTGCCTTCCACTTCCTTTGTGGGGATTTCCCATCCTCTAGTGAAGCATAATTTGGAGGATGAGCTTGCTTCCAATGGAGGTCGGAAGAAGAGATCGCCTTCTTCGGGAGAGGGTTCCGTTTTGGCTTGCGTCATCCTTGTGACCGAGGCAACCCCGACATCTCCTAAGTTGGTCACCATCTCTTTTGATGAGGTTGATGGTGGATCTCGGGTGCCTCCTTCATATCTTGCTTAGTTAACACATGGAACTCCTATTAAGTGCACATTTAACTCAGTTGATGATATCCCAACTCTGACAATAATATTTGCAAAATCAATGATGTTTACCTCATAGGAGTTGAGTGAAGAAGACCTCGATGGGCCCTCTTCCTTAGCTCTTGTCATAGGAGAGTCAGAGGGTGCTCCCTTTGCAAGCTTGTCCACCCTCCCCCTATAATGATCTAGATTTAGAGAATGATGACCTCTTGGTTGACAAGGACTAGGAGAGCACCTCTTCTTTATCTATAGATTAGATTTGTGTGTGTGTGTTGTGTTTCTCCCGTTCTTATTTTTATGTGTTTCTAGAGGACCCTTGTCACCCTTGTAGGTGCTTGGATACAGGAGTGAAATTGTGTCATAAAATTCCTCTATTTGTTGCATCATTCTTCTATATGATGTATCTTGATTTTTGAAAATTGGGGACGATGCAAAGTCTTGGGGGCATTTAGGCTTCCCTTCCATGTTCACCCAATTTTTTATTTTCATTTTATCTTCATGTACTCTTCTTCGCATTCTGATACATTTGGGGATTGATGAAAATTTATATGTATAATATATTATATATATTTATCTATATCTATCAACAATTCTGACACTGATATATCAAATCCCCCTATCTCTTGATTTCTTTTTTTTTTGATACATAAGGTTTGTATATTTTATTAAAATATTAGAAAATGATATACAAAATGTCTGCATTGTAGGAAATAACCATCGAACCATCAGAAGAAACTAAAACCCCTACCAACCAGGAAATGCTCAAAAAATACAGCAAAATTGGCAATCACCCTACCCATTACAAGAACCCATAGCCAGAACCACAGCCAAAAAGCACGACAAAATTAGACACAGAGACCAAACCTCAAAGAAACCCATTTAAGTTTGCAAACGTGGAGAAATCTTCTACCCATTCCAAGCCCTCCTCCTCCACCAACCCTAGCTTACATTTTAGAAACTCCACAGCCGTTTATGAGATCATCTGGTGCCTCATGAGCTCAGCCCCCTTCAAATCTACGAGAAAGGGGTAGACCTTCACTGCTTCATTTGTCTTCGACAGGAGCTCCAAATCAGAGGGACACAGAATCCCTTTGCCCACGAAGGTCGCTTTCAACGTCTCCTCCATTCCACTGAACAAACACCACGAAAGAGATTCACCAACAATTCTTTAGCATCTGCCTTGGACACACCAACGTTCAATATAGCAGCCAAGAACCATGAGGATATGTATGCATTGTCCCTTGCATACTCCTTTCTATCCAAGTGACCCCTCCCTAATAGCATTTTAACCACTACAAAGACCAATGGGTCACCATCGAGCAGAATGCACTTAAGCCTTTGATCTATGATTTCCTTAAACGTTGCTTGCCTCTCCATTGCCACCAGAGAAATGGGAGTATCCACACCGAAACATTTCAGCCCCTCCACAGAAACTGTAATGATGAATTTGGAACGGCTCGGCTTCGCCATTGTCGCCACCCCAACCGAAAACCACCTGCAGAAAGACAACCAACATAAAACAAATTTTGAAAAACACACAAATGAACTACCACCATCCATCAACATTAATAAATCCCACGAAGGGCAAGCCAAATCCAAGACACACAAGCAACGAATAATGGTGACGCAAGGCAATCTGTCCTTGCATGGGATTTTTGTCCTCCAAAAACATGCTTTAACCAAGATAACACCTCGTAATGAAGACCAATTTCCACCAAGTTGATATGCATGATTTACCATAGACGTCATACCCTATGTGCCTCTCCATTTGGCAAGGCCCACACATCTCCCTAAAACGGTGGCTGCTCCCAAGAAGCATCCTTATTTGATCTGACATAGACCCCTCAGGAGCCATACCACGTGTCTGTCTTCCTTCACACCCTCGTCACCACCCCTTTGTGCTCTCACATTGCCACCATGTCATCCACCTGGCCACCCAACCGTGTGAATGGGTGAAGGAGAGAAAAAAAGGGGGGCACCCAACTGCCCACAAAGTTTAATTCCTCACTAAACTATAGTCTTTGAAACTAGGACCAGTTACTCCCATGTTTGATAATGCATCAACTTCGACATTTCCTTCCCTCAGCATATGGTTGAACATCACTTGTTCAAAATTCCCTTGTTTCTATAATGCTACTTCCAAGAACACCCCTAACCTCCAATTGTGAATTTACTTGGTTTTAAAGGCATTTATAACTAGAGTAGAGTCCCCTTCCACCACCAAATTTTCAATACCAATTTCCTTGCAAAGATTTAGACCAAGAAGAAGGGCTTGGAATTCAGCTGCATTGTTAGTATCGTCTGGGAGGGGCTTGGCCAATCTCCCCAAAATCAAACCTGTGGAAGTTCAGATAATACAACCTACCCCAGATGGCCCTGGGTTCCCTTTTGAAGCACCATCGAAATTTAATTTAACCCAACCCTGCTTAGGAGGGAACCACTGTACTTTGTTCCGCATATCCATGGACACTGCATTTCCTAATCCTCCAAAAGGGAGGTTAATCCCAAACCATTGTTTCACTATCCAAGCATCCCATTTTGCAAAATTAATTTTCTTTGGGTTCTTATCCTCTAATCGAGCATTGAAAAGTTCTATAATGCATGCCTCAATTTTACACTGTAGCCTTGGAAACGACAGCTCCTTGTCCTGAAAAAGGTGTTTGTTCCTCTCCTTCCACACCTCCCATAGAATCATTGAAGGACACATCACCCATAAATCCCCAACTAGAGAATTTTGATAACAAGTAGGCCAAGCATTAAGAAGCTCTAATAATGTACTAGGGAAGGCAGTAAACCAATGTAACTTCGTGCACAACCAGCTCCAAATCTGATATGTGAATTCGCGGTTTAAAAATAAGTGATCTATTGTTTCCTCAACCTCTTGGCATAGCGGACATCTAGACGGTCCATGATAACCCATTTTAGTAAACCTATCCCCAGTAAGGACTCTCCCCTGAGCTGTTGCCCATGCAAAAATGCCTAATTTTGGGAGGCAAACTTTATTCCAGCATAAACTTGTTGGAACAACCAAACTTTCATCACCTAAAGATGACAAAATAGCATATCTTATTTTAGCAGAATAAATCCCACTTGGAGAGGCATCCCAACGTAGGCGATCATTCCCCTTCCTGCACCAAACTCTTCTTTTTGATTATTCTTGCTCAAAACTTTCCATTTCCTGAACATTGAGATCCAAGTTTCTCATAGATTTCCACACAAGAAGGCCCTCGGAAGAGTTATCATAGAGGTCCAAATAATCACAAAATTTTGAGCCCCAAACTTGCTCCATTTTTTCCTTTACTCGCGAGAGCTTTGGATTCCCTGCTAAGGCTGGGAGGCCTTCCCATGAGTCTTCCCAAAACATTGCCTCTTTCCTTTCCTTAATTTCCCATGTGAGAAAATCTGTAATTAGATCCCTAGAATGCTTGATGAAATTCCAAATACGGGACCCGTTTGGTAGAGATTTTGCTACCAAAAAGCAATAAGGGTCTGCTTCCAGGTATTTTGCTCTTACTATCTTCACCCATTTAAGATCAGGGCAAGAGTGAACATCCCAAGCTAATTTTTCCCACAACGCCTTGTTTTGCAAAAGAAGTTTCCTTAGACCAGCACCATCACGCTCTCGTTTCTCACAAACCTTCTGCCATTTTATAAGGGGAAATTTCTTTTGATCTGAGTTGCCTTTACAAAAAAATATTTCATTACAGGATTTAGGGCCTTGCTCACACCCAATGGAAACTGTAGACAAGACATCATGAAAATGGGAAGAACAAAAATGACAGATTTCAACAATGTAAATCTTCCCGCCCACGAAAGCCACCTGTTTTTCCAAGAGGATACCTATTCCTTACACCGTATCAACATAGAATTCCATAAATTATTGCTTTGAGAGCCCTTGTCCAATGGAAGCCCTATAAATTTACATGGTAATTGACCCTTCTTGAATCCTAAGATTCACAAAATTTGAATTTCATAGGAGTAACTTGAATTAAAGAAAAAGACCTCAAATTTAGCCTTGCTTACCTCTTACCCAGAAGCTCAAAAATAATCCTCTAAAATACCTTTTAATCTTTTTGCTTCTCTGACTGAAGTGACACCAACAACATTGTGTCATCCACAAACTGCTGATGAGTAATATTGGGAAGACTACTAGTTACTTGCAAACCCTCAATCCAACCAGACCTACATGCATTTTATAGCGCCCTTCCCAAGGCTTCAACCATTATAATAAACAAGAAAGGAGATAAAGGATCTCCTTGCCTCAATCCTCTTGAAGCGACGAAGTAACCCTCCGGAGAACCATTAACCAGCACAGAGAAATGCGGGCTAGCCACCCACCCAAAGATCCAATCTATCCAATCCTTTTGAAAACCAAAGGCTTCCATTACCTTGAATAAAAATCTCCAATTTACTCTATCATAGGCTTTCTTAATGTCCAGTTTCAACAACATCATCGGTTTCTTAAGTTTTTGGACTAAATGAATGACTTCTTGAGCAATTATCACCCCATCCAAAATTGAATGGCCAGGAACAAATCCTGTTTGCTCCTCGGAAATGATTGAGGGAAGAATCTTCTTCAATCTGTTGGCTATCAATTTAGCCAAAATTTTATAAATCATATTGCACAGAGAAATAGGATGAAAATATTCCCAGGAATCTGGCTTCTACTTCTTCAGGATGAGAGCAATTAAAGTGTTATTAGCTTCCTTGAGCACTCTTCTATTACTTCTTGAATCTTCTAACACTTCCCAAACATCCCTTCCAACCAAACCCCAACATTTTTGAAAGAACACTACAGGAAAACCATCCGGCCCAGGAGCCTTCTCTGGCTACATCTCAAAGACTGCCTCTTTCACTTCATCTTCAAAAAACTTAGCATTTAATGCTTCCATTTGATATTGGGATATCAGCTTCAAGATGGATTGCAAAGAATCCTTTTATGATACCCAATTTGATCCCTCCCAATCGTTAAGCAAATTCTATAAATAAGAAACAGTTGAAGCTCTAATCTCCACAATATCCTCCATCAAACAACCATCTGCATCTTTAATGCAAGAGATTTTATTGTGATCCCTCCTAGCCTTTGTAGAGTAGTGAAAGAAATTTGAATTTTGATCCCCTGCCTTTAACCAGATATCCCTAGATTTTTGTCGCCAAAAGATCTCCTCTTTTTCCAAGATATCATTTAATATTTTGGAAAGCTCATGTTCCTTCATATAGCAAGCATCATTCATCCCATTATTCATGATTTCTTCAGCCAGAAGAGCCAAGTCATCCTCCGTATGAAGTTTCTCTGCAAAAATATTCTTGAAACAAACCTTATTCCATTGTTTGAGTTATTGTTTCACATATTTTAACTTTGTGACCACATTAAACATACTTGAACCCCCCGAGGAGCACTCCATCCACCATGATTCCAACATTCCCAAGATTTGAGGGTCCTTAAACCACATCATTTCAAATTTGAATGGACATTGAATCGGTCCCTTCTCCCCAACTATTTGGAGTTGCACTAGAAAATAGTCAGATTCAATCCCAAAATTGATTTTACTTTCAAAGGTAAAGGGGAAGAGGCTCAGATTTCCTTTGAAGAAGAATCTATCGAGCTTCTACGCTATGCTACCAAACCCTTTCCTTCGATTTATCTAGGTGAAGCAGCCATTTCCTGTTGGAATTTCCAATAGTGAATTCCTTTCCACAAAACTACAAAATTCTATTTGAGATTGCAGGGTTTTCCCTGAGCCACCCTTTTGGTCTTCTTGTCGAAGAATAGCATTAAAGTCTCCTCCAAGTATGCAAAATTCCTGATTCATCCCTCTCAGTATGCCATCCAGTTCAAGCCAAACCAACCTTTTCTAAATACTCAAAGATGGACCATATACATTTATCAGATTAAATTGAAGATTTGAGATCAAACTTCTTACCTTGCAAGCCAACCAATGTTGACTCAAGTTTAAGGTCTCCACTAAAACTAACTGAGGTTTCTAGATGATTAATAGGCCTCCCAAAGAACCCTATACTTCCACACCATCCCATTTCCACAACTTCAACTTCTTACCAAAATCAACCAAGACCAAACCACCCAATTTTGTTTCTTGCAAAAGACAAACTTCTACTTGACAAACTTATAAATGGCGCCTGATGAGGCTCCATTTGTTAGGGGTGTTTAAGCCCCTAACATTCCAGGTTAAGAGTTTCATTGTTGTTCAGGAAGGGCATCACCCTTCCCTACTTTAATCATGAAGTCAATCTTCTGCTGACCACTGGCATCCCCATCCCATTTCCTCTTCTCCTAGTTAGGAATTTGACCCCTCTTTTTGTGTTCACCACAATTAGGTGTTAATTTGAAAATATCCCTTCTATGAATTCCTAACCTGGTTTTAGCTGCCAC
>VDFB02348182.1:0-14119 GCA_007258455.2 Sequoia sempervirens | reverse complement strand
CCTTAACCATTTTTTTAGCTTCCTCAAATCATGCACGTACATCGGTGAATGCGGTTCGCAGTCAGCGAAGGTGGTGAACGAAAATAGAGAGAAATTAAAAATCATGAAAATAAAACTATGTGTGGGATGTCTAGGTGCATTATTTCAAGGGAGGCGCTTGGTAGTTCATGCTTTAGAAAATTTTAATTGTTTTTTGGAAAACTTGTAATCTCCTCCATCAGCCCGGTTCCAGTTGTGTAGAAAGCAGTCAAGATTAGTTTTTAGGGTTTGAAAAGTTTGAGGTAATCTCGGATATGTTCAGGCTTCTCAATGAATCCATCATCCAGTTTTTTGAAGGAGGGCGCCTAGGTTCTTGAGCCTTAGAATATTTTCGAGCATTCAAAATTTGTTAGAAAAAAAGCCTTCGTTAGCCTAGTTTCAGATCTTAGAAAATCAATCAAATATAGTAATGGAGGTTGGCAAAAGGTGTCATTCATCTCAGATTTGATTAGGCTTGCCAAATTGACTGACTTTCAGTCTTAGTTGTTCACGGATTGGTGAAAAATGATGCCCAAACAGGGGGTACTAGCTTCCGGAAACACGAGAAGCAAAAGAGTTGAAAATCTCAAAAAAATAAAATGACTAACATTGGAAAACCCAGGTGCCTTTTTTGAAGGAGGGCGCTTGGCCTTCCATGCCTTAGAAACTTTTTGGCCTTGTTCGTGTTATCTTCAATTCAGCCTCCGATAACATCTTCAAGAGTTTGTAATCATGATCAAATGACGTCAGATTTTCGTATGAAGTTGGGGACCACCTCATCAGTGGTCAAACATGAAATTGCCGTGGTCAAGCAGGGTTTATCAATTAACAATGCTATTTTTTCGGATCGTCAAAGTCAGAGGCAGGCTTCATTGGATGCAAAACAAGTGAAAATTTGAAAATATCCAAAAATTTCTAAGTTCTTGCATGCTGGGCGCCCCTTTTCAAGGAGGGCGCCTAGACTTCCAACACTTAGAAAATTTTCAAATTCAACGCGCTTATTTCCAGTTCAGCCTCTGTCATTGGCAGTAGTTGCAGCAAAAGTTGAAAAATGGAGAAAAATGGCTAACACTTTTGAGGTTTTACGTGTTTGATGATGTCATCAGCTGCTTGTGTTTTTGCATGTGCTTTTTGCAGCTACAAAATAGTAATTCACCATGGCACATGCAAACAAAGTCGTTTTTGATGCAAACAAAGTCAGAGTTTTGCATGCAAAGTTTCTATCTTCATAGATAGACTCCAAAGTTTTAGGGTTTTGCATGCAAAGTGCTTTTTCGTCTCCAAATTCCATTCAAGAGGCTTTTGGCATGCATTCTTCATAATTTGCAGGTTATCTTTCAGAAGAAGAAAGATAGAAATCAAGATTTGGTGGCTCAAATGAAGCGCTTTTTTAGTGTTCTTCATGGATTCGAGATTTGGAATCACAAAGGCACGCTTTTTCATGGTCTGATTTTCTAGGGCATCACATTTTAGAAACAAGTGGTCATCTTTTTCAGTTTTCATCGAGCTGGGTCCATCTGCATTTTGCTCCTCCAAAAGATTGGGAAATTTTTAATCTGCTTTTTTGGCCTTAATTTTGAGGAGATCTTGCATGCTTGGGAAAAAATCAGCTTTTTCAAAATCTGACAATCTGGGTCTCTTCAGAATGTGATTATTTACAAAACCCGGATCTCAGCTATTTTTTAGGAGATTTTGTATTTTTAGAATCACCAAGCTTTTTTTAGCAGGTTGTCCGAGCATAGGCGTGTTCACAATCAAACTTCATGGTTTTCATCATCCAATACTCTTCCATTGAAAAATTAAGAAAAGTGTTAGAAGCATAAAGCCATAGAGGAAAACAAGATAAAAAGCAAGAGGATATATTTAGAAAAGGTCATCACTCCAGTTGCAAAGCTGCCAAGATTATCAATGAGTGAACTACCAGTTGGAGCATGCAATGTTTTCCAAGGATAGAACTAAAAGCAACAGTTAACTTGATGCCTTTTCTGAGTTTAACTTGCTATTCTCATTCATGCGTATCTATTCTTTGGAAATATCAATGCATAGTTGGAGCTTTTTCAGTTAACTAATTGTAGTCCAGTTAACTGCTAGTTATGTTTTGTTTAGTCTTAGAAATAAAGCTTGCATGTTGGCAAGTCTAGTTGTTAAAAACAAGGAAATTTTAGGGTTCCCTACTCTTTGTTTGTGTATAAATAGGGGCAGCCTTGCCCATTTCCGTTAACTGTTGTTGTGATAACAAATTGTTGAGACTACTTTTGCCTACAACTTTGTTATTTAGTGTTTGTTCAACTTTGCAAGTGTAATCTGGTTTGATCGCATATTGCAAGCTGGTCTGTGCTATAATTTGGTGTGCTAGAAGTGTATTTGTTGTTAGAAATTGAGGAAGGAAATGTTGTGCTTATGTTGCTCTGATCTATTGCCTCAATCTATTTCAGTACTTTGTTTCATGTTTTGCATTCATGATCTTTATTTCAGCTTACATCTAATAAGTATAATGAGTCTTCGGGTGTGTTCTGGAAGCGAGTTTATTTAAGCTTTGTGTTAATCAAATCATTCCCTGTTTACTTCTGATTCTCAGGGTTTGAATTTACTTGAGTTATTAGAAGCGTCTTTAGAGTAGGCCTAGTTGTAGTTGAAATTCTAGAAAAGAGAATAAAAAGATTGGCAGTAGTTTAGTATTTCCTTTTAAGCATAATTAGTGAAGAGGGAGCTTCCCCTCCTAATTGGAGGAGTAGTCTAATTGTGCATAGCTGTCCTTTTCTAATCCGCATTCCAGAGGTGTGAATTGAAACGCCAACCACCATCAATATAACTTAGCCTTGCCATGCTTATCATGCCTTTGCTTAGCACCATAATAATTATTGAGCAAGCAAAGAGGGTATGATAGATCTGCCTTTGCTCTCAAACATCACACTTAAAAGTTGCAAAGCCTTCGTCATTAGCAATTGCATCTTCCTCATACCATTGCGCAAATCTTGTAATGTGATCTTCACTCTCTTAACTCTTCAATACATAATGGTTATATCTCTTTACATTATACATTTAAATTTGTTTTAATTTTCCCTATCATTAGGATTAGTACTTTCAAGTAATGAGAAAATTATTTGAGAAGAACCATGATTAGGCAAGGGATCCGTTGCTTGGCTTTGTTCTCGCATAGAATGCAAAATGGAATAGATGTCCAACTTCACTGTCCCCAACAAGAATTCTTTTAACATTAGTTTTAATTTCCAATTTGGATAATGACCTTTGTTGACTCCATTCACTACAATTTGTGAAACCGTTAAAATTTTATTTCATTGTAACCCTCTCTTATAGCAGCATGGTTTCACTTTGTTCATCCAAGACGGAGTGAGCATCACTTTGTCACCTTCATAAATTCATATATATCAAGAAGCCACCTCACAAAGATGAAGCAATTTGGGGTCTAATAGAAGCTTCCATAGGCTTTCCAAACTTTGCGAACATATATATAAAATCAAAATTCACAATTAAATAAATAAAGCTCATTCGTAATTAAACTAAATTTAAATTTTAACATGTACACATGGAATCAACTTATTCTAGAGAGCATGGAACATGCAACAAACACTAATTTTAAGGCAAGAATAACATATATTGTAATAGAGAAGTTAGCGTAAGCGTTATTTGATCACACTTGTTAAAGGTAAACATGCAAATATTAGCTAAACATAGTCAGGCTTTCATTACCCATGAAATGGTGTAAGATGAAGGGAAAGCCATGTACAATTCTCCCTATTTCTTCATTTGGTTTATACCTATATTCTATACACTCAATGCAAAAATTAAATCTCATAATGAAAAGATAACCAAACCATAAATATAATTAAGCATGGAGTACACAATCGTATGCAAGACACGCCACATATCTAGTGATCTCAAATAATGCATGTAACACAACTATATTAGTCGAGTTCATATAATGGGTACTGCATTGCATGCAATACATGACATATAAATATTCAATAATCAAGACATATACATAATCAATTCAAAGCATCTCAAGATCATGTAAGTTAAACCAAAATTGATTATATAACTCAACAATTATAAAACACACCATGTATAATTCAGTAATCATTCTAAACATCACAAGATACAATAAACATGTGAAGCATAAGATCATGATTAGTTGGTCCCTAGTCCAAATTACTAAATAATCCAACTAACTGCACAAAAAGTAAGAATAGTAACATGAGATTACATTATATAATTAAACATCTCAAAACATCATAATGGAACTTACCAATCACATAATCTTCTTGAATAGTCATGTAGCAAAAGTCAATGGTCATATTGTTAGTTTTATGATCAGATTATATAAGCAGATTGTAGTTCAAAAAATCAGACACACAAACACAGAATATACCCTGGGAAAGCCTTCCTCTTGAGGGAGAAAAACCCAGCAACAATATATCACTTATATATTGAATGTAAACAATGATCTCTTTTTACAATGAGGCCAAATATAAGGCCAAGCAAGGGCACCACGACTTGATGCACACACAGAATATAATATCTCTTCTTGCTGATGATAAACTTTGCCTTTCACAATACTTTGATCTGCACTTGACGTATTCGCACTTGAAGACTTACGAATTACACAACAGAATGGATATCGAATGTGTATTGCAATGAATGAGCATCAAATATTTATACAAATAAGAAGGAAGAGACACATCTCCCCAATCTTCATGTCGGCCTTCACAAGAGTCGTGTCTTCTAGAAAATATGAAGTCGGCCTCTCAAGCATCGTATCTCTTCAAGGTGGCGAAATAAATCAAGTTGGCCTCATAGATAATTAATTAAATATTAATTTATGTGTGATGATGAAGCGCCTCTTCATCAACCGTTGTCTTTCAAATTAAATAGCCATTTAGGCTATCATTTAATTTGATCTTCAGTAGAATGATCTGGGCTGGAAGTAGAAGCCCGACACTGCCATGTAACATCAACACATATCATTGGATAAATAAGTGTGTAATCATAGGATCAATATAACTCACATAATTACCTAGGTACAATGAGTACGAAAGGGTATCAAAACAAATAGGCCTTAGAGTTGAAAATTTATTCTTATGCATTGTGCAAGAGCTCATTCATTTTCAAAGAAAGAAAGAAATAAACCTAGGTTATCGATCTTGGTATTGGTTTGGGTTCGGGTTCATATATTTGGCTAAAAAAAATGCATGGGGTTGGGTTTGTTGGTACAAAATCATATAAAATCATAAATATATACATATTTACAACCCGATATCAAGAATATTAGATGCAATATACATATTTGATATTTCCTAATATTATATTATATGGTAATATTTATAAACCTTATACAATATTAATTATTTTTTATAAATAAGTTTAATATTAATAACTAATAAATATAATAAAATAGTTATAAAAATTAAATAACACATAACTATCAATTAATTATATAGATAAAAGCACTTTGTTCAATAAAAGGAATGAATAAATAACGCATAATGTACCAAAGGCATATGTGAGTTACTTGTTTCGATTGATAGAAAAGGCCAATGTTATAAGGAATGTGTACAAATTGCATTTGAGAAAAATAGAAGGATTCCGGTTTCGTACATTCATGGAAAAGGATTGTGTGCCATGCGTTTAAGGTTTGTTTATGCTCATAGGCAGCTAGGATTTTTTTTTTTGCTTTTGTGTTTGTGCTCGCATTGTCTTTGTATTTTTGTTGCAACCTTTGCAACTCACCTCATCTAGGATTTTTACCCTTCTATATTCTGTTCATTTGGATTCTACCTTATGTATTAAAATTTCCAAGTTTGTCATGGAATCAAATTAACCCATCAAAATTTGTTGCGAGTATTCTTGGGTTCATCCAGAGCAATCACACAAGTGAAATTCCAAACCTTGGCCACAACCCCTTCTTGCATTGAATAGGGATTTGGATCCCAAATGGATCATTATCCGAACCTATAGCGTTGTAGGGCTGAATTAGTAACTTAGAAAGAGATTATATTAATGCCTACAGATGACCAAATGTAGGCCAATAGGACTCAAGTGAATAATAGTTCACAATAGAAAGTTCTAGGAAAACAAACCTAGAAAGGCCCCACAAAGGTGAAGAGCAAAAGCAAAGAAGTAAACAACAACAAAGGACCATCCACATACGTGGTACATATAGCCTAGAACGTGGAATAAGAACCCCAAATGGAAATCACAATGGTTATCTCGTTGGTGTTATCATCAATCACTGTGAAGGGATTGATACACAATCTAATAATGTTCGTTTAGGAGTGTTGAGGGTTGGGAGAGTCAAGTAGGTTTGAAGTAACCCTTGTATTAGTGAAAAAGCTTGTAATATGCATCTACCCTTATGGTTGGGGGGTGGCTAAAGATGAGTATATCTATGTTGTCGAGAAGAAACAAAGCCACAATGTTGAGGAGGAACATGTTGAGGTTGTGAGAGATGCCATCTCATAGGTCAGTTTGCATCTAGAAGACTAGAAGAGAATTAGCAATATCCAAAGGTTGTTTAGAGTTTAGTAATCTCTTGGATGTGTTGGAAGGAGGAGATGATCAATCTCATGTAAGGATTTGTGTTGATGGTGAAAACCTCTTGAAGATAAAGGGCTAAACATTGATGGTTTAAATATTTGAAGAAAGTAGAGAGATTGTTGCTTGAGCCCTTGTAGAGGTATTAATGTCTTCCCCAAAGCTCATAATAAATGGGTCACTTCAAAATGAAATGCGCCTTGGTTCCCACCTCTTGGAGGGAGTAAAGATGACCAATCCAAGGTGAGGAATATGGTGGTCGACCCCTAGTTGGTGGGAACACAACCTCATTTGGCCAAGGGGAAACCTCAAGCCATGCGACCATTAATGTTGGAGATAGTGAAGACATAAAATAGCATCCTCCATTTGTAAGAAATGCTTAGTGTAAAGGGTAAGCTTCAAGTTGAGTGGTATAGGAGGGGAGGCCCAATTGACTTGCATTTATTGTTTGTAGAAGGTCCTTCTAGTAGCTTTGGTGATGATCTCCTTTGAAGGAAGGAGTTGAGAAGGAACATCTAAGGAGAATACAGGAGAGGAGGTTGCCTATCCTTAGAGATGCCAGCAATGATAGTTGTGAATTGGGCCCAATGAAGCAATCCTCTTAGAAGAATGAGGCGTTAAGTATGGATATTTGTCACGATCAAATGTAGAATCACCCATGAATCTAAGTCTGCATATGTAGAATGTAAGCCAAAAGATTGTTTTGAGATGTAGAAATTGGGCAACAAACTCAACTTGGACAATGTTTTGAGGAATAATTTGCATGCACTTGATAATGCATTGTAGTGTGAGAGTCTAGACCCTCTCAATAGGGGCCCAATCAATGGATATTGAGCTAGGCCCTTAAATCTCAGAGTAATACAAAAATATAGGGTTGATGATGATATCAAAAAGGCGTATCGTTGAAGGGATATCTTGGAAGTGGATATGGAAACATTGACATTCCAAGATAGAGAAAGAGGCATATCCCTTGCAAAGACACAAATGTGAGTTAGGTTTTATGCTAAAGAAGGGACCAAAAGATTGGACCCCCAGTATGTGTAAGTGGATGTGATCTCCAAAGTTATCCCTTGAAAAAGAATTGGAATGTAGAAAGAAGATGTTTATAGATGCTAGAAATCATCATCTTAGTTTTAGCAATGATAATCACAGGCTAGTGAAGTTAACAACATTAAGCAAATCTATCAAGTTGTTGTGTAACCCTTTAGTAGCATGAGAGGAGAACATCATCAACAAAAAGTAGAATGGCAATAACCACCTCATGTAAATTGCAACTATTATCCGTATGAGCATGTAGCCAAAGAAACTCCTCCAACTTGTCAATATAGATGCTAAAGAGGGTCAGAGAGAGAGAAGACACCCTTGTTTGACCCCAATCATACTCCTCACAAAGTCGGAGAGGTTGAGTGGTATGAAGCTGCCTAATGACTATCTAAAAGAGATCGTGGAGGAAATATTCTTGGATTGTAGGTAAGTTTTTTTCTCATTCTTATATGTTTGTATGAGTTATGATATATATAAATATACTCGTTTTGATTTATTTGGAATTTGTTGTTTCTCAAAATTGTTGCCATTGGGATTATAATGGCAAGTAGTTGTAGCTCCTTGTGCAACACTGCTTCAAAATAAATCCAAATTAAACATTGTGGAAGTATGTTAACATGACATAACAAGTTCTAGGTGGTGGGGGATATGTTTGGATTTGCAGTGGGTGTGGTGTTAAATATACAAGCTTATATGGTCATGTGAAAGCCTATTAATGTGGTATATGTTCTTGCCATGGACATCAAATCTTGCCTAGGCAAGAAGGATGCACCCTTGTCAATATCCAGAGTGTATGATTATATTAGAGAAGAGGAGCAATTTGAAGCAACAATTGCCCTTAAAACAGGTCATCCTTTTGCAATGAAAGGATCTCAATAAAGGAGGCCTCTTGTTTCCCCATCTCTTAGCATTCTTGAAGTCGTGGCAGAGAGCCAACAATTTTTTGCCATGCATGAAATAGAGCTTGCTCCAAGTAAGAGAATGAAGAGTTCATTGAAAAAATAATTCCAAAATGAATATGAAGAAACTGTTGATCAACACATTGTAAGATGTGGCTATGCCAATGAGTTGCCCTTAAACATTGTTTGGTCACCATATTGGCAAGAAATGATTAGACAAATTGATGAGTCTCTAAAAGAGTAGAAAGGTCCATGTTTTGAGAAGAAAGGTCTCTAAAAGAGTAGAAAGAGTTGAGAAGATGAAACTTGTAGTTGCAGCCCATCAGGGATTCATGGATGGAGAGGCATGTCTATTGTTTCTGATGGATGGAAGGATGCAAAGTATAGGGCCTTGATTAATGTGATTGCACTTTACCTAAAGGAAAAATGTTTTTGAGTGTCGTGGATTATGAGGGGCATGTGAATAATGCACAATTTATTGCAGACATAGGCCTTTCAAATGGGGTCCCAGAACGTTGCCAAATCATAGTGGACAATGCAAAATATTGTAGAGTGTTTGGTTTGTTGGTTGAGAATCTTTTCATTCATTTTTTGATAAATAATTTTATAGCTCTTAACTTCTTCTCAAGAAGTTGCTAGTTCATCTTCATTTGAGTGGAATTGGAATACATACTCCATCATCTACTTGGTAAAGCGCAACCAATTGACATAAAGAAAAAAGGCAGAAGAGTTAGTGTACGTATATGCTAATTTGAACCTTATTTTGCACGGACAAAATGACTACAAGGGGCAACAGAACTGTGTAATGTAGAGCCATAGCAAGTTCACTTAGATGCCACTGTTGCACAAAAATCCTCCTTTTTTGAGGAGTTGAATAGCCAACATACTTTTAGCGTGGGTGCTAATGACAGTCCTTGTGGTTCTTCTAATGTACCTACATCATCTAATGCCAATTATGATGATGATACTCATCATGAATATTCATGTGATGCTGATTGTTGATTTTATTATTTTAATATTGGAAAATGACTTTTATGTCATTTGAGTTTGACAAGTTGACATCGGAATGGTATTTTTTATTTTTATGTTACTTCTGTTTATTATATATATGTTATTTGGTATTCTGCAGTTAATTACTACTTTTAGGCTGCAAATATGTATCTATTATGGATTTTTATGTTTTTTGTATGGACATGCCCAACCAAAAAAAGTTTTGTCACACTGGCATGCCTGAACCTGACCCTGAACCAGTAAGATATTTTAGCTTTGACGGCCATACAACCTTGCATGAATGATTATTTCTTAAGCATTGAAGATCTCATGAAAAGAAACCTATCTTTATATTTATGGATTCGGCATAAATAGCTGTTCACCATATATTTCTATTTGTGCTTGTGAAGTATTCTTTCCTGCTGAGATTTTTGTTAAGGCCCAAGCGTCAGTCCTTTAAATAGCATTGGCTTCTTCATCAATTTCAACTCTCCTCTTTGGCTCCTTATCACCTCCTGAAAAGTGAAATACTCTATTGCTTTCACCAGTCAACCGTTGAATGCCTGATTAAGTGAGCTTGCATCATAGTTGGCCCGTTTTGTTCTTGTTCAAGATGTTTTGTCTGAAGAGTTAAATTTTATTTCTGAAGTACTACTTTAATATGCTCTTTTTTGAGGATTTTTTTTATTGGATTATGTCCTCAATCCCATGATTGCCATGCCTCAAAGTGCTCGATGAAGTTTACACATAATTTTGCTTGAAGTACCAGAGTGTGACTTTCCTGGCTGTTGTTTGGTGGAAGCTGAATTATGCTGAGATCAACATATTTTTATCCCTTAATCAAATAACATTGTAGAAAACATTATCCTTTGATGTGACAACTCTTAACAGCCTTTGTTAAACTTCTTTTCTCCCCCAAAAGGGTGGAGTAAGTCTTTGACCTTTATCAATGAATCAACTATCTGCACAACAGTATAGTTCTTTCTTTCTGGTACACCCTTTTTATTGAAGCATGTGTGAAGTAATTAGCTGCCTGTGAATGGTATTTAGTGTGCAAAGCTGTGCAAACTGCTTAGGGTTTTACTCTCCCACATTGACTGTTTAGTTCTTGATGCCTTTATCTGTGCAAAATTGACAAAAAATGTTTAGAGGTGTTTTCTATGACATTACCTGGCCTCAGGGCTTATATCTTATTACCACTTCCAATGTCTGCCTTGTTTCTGAACCTTTCAAATGTGTCTAATACTTTTGACTTGTTCTTAAGGACATATGTAGATGTAATTTCTTCTAGACAAGAAATTTATTTAAGTGATAAAATACTGTTCTTTCTCTTGCAGGGTAGTTGACATCTTGCCACAAATGCAGTGTGCTCTGATACTTCTCTTATGCTCTCTGTTGCTTATCCTATTGATATTTCCTATTGATTCAAATTTAGAAAATTTACATTCATCTAACTCATGAAGACCAGGGATTTTATTCAGTTTGAACATCTATTTGAGACAAGGATAGTTGAAATGCTAGAGGTTGTCATAGCATTATTAATCTTTTGAGATTACATTTGTTACTAGTGCCTTTTCTCCAGGTATTCTGTCTAACTGGTAAGGTGACTCAGCTTTAATTTTATGTCTACAAACAGTACTTGATTTGTAGTAGTTAAATCTGATGACACACTTTGCCCCCTTTAAATTGGACATTCTTATATCTCTGATTTAGTTTGGCTGATGGACAGTAGGGTTTTCTTCAGTCTTGGTATAAATGGCACATTATGACTGAAGGTGTTGTTTCTGTTGGCAAGTTGCGTGGGACCTTCACCAATTCCTTGGATTTGGATTTCTTAGTTATCTGCAACACTGACTTGATTGTGGATATCTATGCATTAATTTGTTTGGTGACAGTGATGAAATTTTAGTACTTAATTACATTTGCAAGTTTGACTTTGAACTCATTTAGTTCATAGGATCAATGTTTAATCACATTTTATTTAATATTGGTATAATTAGAGTTTACTACTCTTCAATCTTCATGAATATTGCAACTCTTTGCTTGTGCTGGAGTACCTATATTGGAGGTCACTTACCTTTTCATTTGTTGTTTATTTGTTTTTTCTAAGATTTAATATTTTCTGTGGTGCAAGACCTTGAAAGCGAGAAATATTTGAACAAAAAGAATCCACGGGGAAGCCCTCAGAGACTAGGTCCTGTTGGCCTTGCATTACACTATGCAAATATCGTCAATCAGATTGACAGTCTTGTAAGTAGTATCTTCATCCCTTTTCTTGCACACCTTTTAAACTATCTGTTTTCATGATTCAAATTATTTCATTAAAAATATGTTACCATTCTGTTATATGGAATACATTTGATGGTTTTTTAATTGTCCTTTAATCTGTTTTTGACAAAACTGTATTTGAGAAGGGACAAATTACTTGCAACTAGAACTATTTGGATATTTTAAAGGAACCCTTTGGTAGAGTTGCACGCTCGAAAGATACATTTAGTTTACTGAAGACAGGCAGCAACTATTTATAATGTTTATTGTTGGAGTCAATATTTTTATTAGGCAACTGATAGAATCTTGACACTGTTCTAGGTCTCACGTCCGAGTTCAGTCCCTCCAAACACTAGAGATACACTCTATCGAGGATTGCCGCCAAGTATCAGATCAGCGTTACGATCAAAGCTCTTATCAGACCCATTTAAAGAGGAGGTATTTTATTATCTTCATATTTTAACATCAGTTTTCAATCCCAATAGTCATCTAAAGTCTCATTAATTGCAGTTAAAAGGTTCTCTTCTGTATTTGTCCATAAAAGGTTACACAATTTCAAATGATTCAATTGTTAGTATTGTTTCTACTTTCTTGATTAGTAATCAATCCCCTTCACTTCAACTATTTACAAGATTTTTAAGTTGCACCTGGTAATCCTAACTGTCACAATTGAAACTAGAAATGTGAAAATAAACAGGGATAAAAATCAGGCATAATTTCCCCTTCTCTTGTCAACAGGTTCCCCAAGAAATTTCTGTTGTCCATTTGTTATCTTTCATTACTTTGATGTCACTGCTCTGAGATTTCTGCAGCAGTCTGTGAAGGAATCATGAATTTCATTGTTTGCCTCATTTTTTGAGAGGGTCGATCAAGTCTGAATTGTCTTTTCCCATGAACTTCTAATATATTGGTAAAGACCATCTATCTTGATGTGCAGATGTAGGAAACGGTGTTACCAGACTTGGCAGTTAACTGGCGAGTATCATGAGGCCTGGGTTGGGCAGGCTTTTTATAATTTGAATTAACCATAAAAAGTATAAAGTTAAACCATATATGGGATATTGTTAGACTTGACAATTGCAAAGAACCAGAACTTAAGAGAATGAATATTGACATCAGTAATATTAAACCAAATTTTCTGGGAAAAGATTGTCTGCAAAAGTGGTGGAAAATGTTTGAGAAATAAATTCCCAACTTCTATATAGTTGTATTTAACTAATGGTGTGGGCACAAACTGGTTGTGAAGTTTTTGATAAATGTTATGATATTATAACAAAGGAAGGAGTACGGGCTAGTACATCCCTCTTCAAAGGTGACAACTGAACTATAAAGAATTTCTTCTAATCAAATATTACTGTGTTTTTCATTTCAAGAGGGAAGGCTCAAATAAGCATAGCTGTGGATATTAATCAATCAACAAATGCCAAGTTTGATTAAGTAGTATTGTAGGTTGGGGTATAAAACTAAGTTGCCGAATTGGGTACGGGTACGTCCATACAATATATATATATATATATATATATATATATATATGCAACCTAAAACAAAATTAAGTTTAGAATGTCATATACCAATACATATGATAAACAAAACCACGACAAATTTCAATTTTTGAAACATAAATAATTATAAGTTTCTAAAATTATATAATTATAATAAATGAATATTATATTTTAAAAATTATATATATTATTAATAATTTAATTATATAAGACTAAGTAAAATTGTAAAATAGTAAACTGTATAATATTATGAAAACATAAATATTAAACATGTAAAATAGTAAATAGTAAAACAGCAAATACTAAAATTATTTTTTTATTTAAAAAGTTTATATATTAATAATCTATTATTTAACTATTATAAATTTAGCATTATGAAATATAATTATATATGAAATATCTAAAACCCAAAAGGCTAAAGCTTAAAAAAAATTAAATTTAAACTAAAAAATAGAAAATAAAAAATACAATTTATAAATTATATGGGTTGAAGACTTGAAGTTTTTGGTTTTATTTTTTTAAATTAAAAAAAAAAAAATGCCCTAGCCGCACGTTTCTTCCCGTGTCGCGTTTTTGCTTCTTCCTGTCTCTGTCGTCGGGGGTTTCTGCTTCTTCCTGTGTCACATTTATGCTTCTTCTTGTCTCTGCTGTTGAAGAAAACTCTCTGCAACTAGCGCGCGTCTGTGCAAGCGTGGAAAATGGAAACTAAAAGTTTGAGGCGCAGGAGGGTAAAAGCCAAAGCGAAAAACAAAATAATTTTTTTTTGCAGTTGATGACATGCGAAATCCGCATTTTTGTCAAACGTTTTTGACCTAAATCGTGCGAAATTCATGAAAATGGTCAAAA
>VDFB02348180.1:0-68618 GCA_007258455.2 Sequoia sempervirens | reverse complement strand
AGCTAACTGATCCGCTATCACCTGTCCCTTAATAGCTTTCTGATCCACATATTCAATATCAAATTCACTTAGAAGCATGACCCACTTAGCCATGCGACTAGTTAAAATTGTTTTGGATAATAGATATTTTAGTGGATCAACCTTGGAGATGAGTTTTACTGGATGGCTGAGCATGTAATGTCGAAGTTTCTATGAGCTGAAAACCATGGCAAGGCAAGCTTTTTCCATTGGAGAATAGTTTAGTTCATAACCAACCAAGGTCTAAATAATGTAATAGATGGCTCTTTCTTTTGATGTCTCATCGTGTTGAGCCAGCAATGCCCCTAGTGCCACTGAAGTAGCAAAAATGTACAACATGAGTGGTTTACCAGGGATTGGTGGAATAAGAATTGGTGGATGAGCCAGATATTCTTTGATCTTATCAAAGCCAAGTTGACATTGCTGAGTACACTTAAAAGCGTTATCTTTCTTCAAGAGGTGAGTGAATGACTGACACTTATAGGCTAACTGAGCAATGAATTTCCAGATGGATTGAAGTTTACCTTGAAGGATTCTCAACTATTTTAGGTTACGTGGTGGAGGAATATCCATGATTTCATTAACCTTGGTTGGATCCACTTCTATACCTCTCCTAGAGATAATGAAGCCTGATAGTTTTCCTGACGTAACCCCAAATACACACTTCTTTGGATTTAGACGCAACTTGTAGTGCTCTAACCGTTCAAAGATCTTTCTTAGGACTATGGGGTGTTCTACTCTAGTTCTTGATTTTCCTAAGAGATCATCAACATAGTCTTCCATGATGATGTGGATAAGATCATGAAAGATGATAGTCATTGCACGATGATAAGTTGCCTCTATGTTTTTAAGCCTGAAGGGCATAACATTATAGGAAAATGTACCCTAGGGTGTGGTGAAGGCCATCTTGTATTGATCTTCGGGCACAATCTTGATTTGATTATATCTAGAAAATCCATCCATGAGGGACAACATCTCGTGTCTTGCAGTTAAATGAACCAACATGTCTATGTTCGGCAAAGGAAAGTCATCTTTAATACATGACTTCTTGAGATCTTGAAAGTTTGTACATATTCTGACATCCCCATTAGGTTTGGATACTAGCACAGTATTGGAGATCCATTTAGAGTAGTCAATGGGTCTTATAAATTTGGCTTCCAACAATTTCTCCAATTCTTTCTTGACCAATAGGGCAACTTGCAGGTGCATTTTTCGGAGCTTCTGCTTAACTGGTTTTGCATCAGGATGCACATCTAGATGGTGTACAACCAAGGCATGGTCTAATCCAGGCATGTCTTAATATGCCCATGCAAAATTGATCTTGATTTCCTTGAGGATCATGGAGATGGTGGAATATTCTTCTTCTGATAATGTTGTGGCTACATAAGTGATTTTGGGATCCTCTTCGGTTCCCAAATTGGTTTCTTGTGTTTCTTCTATCAAGATGGATGACTGTTCAGACCATTGTGTTCCTACAAGAGGAAGATGAACGTCCCCATCTTCTGGCACCTCACTAAGGTTTTTATCGTTAGATACATCCTTTGTTTTGACTTTTTCTAGGTCAAGAAGTGCCTCAAGGAGGTTTTCACTAGGTGACCCTTTTGGATTTTTCTTTTTCTTATTTTTGTGACTAGGGCATTCATCTTCCCTCAATCCCATGAGGTGTACATAGGTATCCATTGAGGTAAGTGAGTTGGTAGGTGTGTTGTCACGTTGGTCCCAATCAATGAATTCAAGATGGAGAAGGGAAAGGCTAATGGTGCAAACAGATAGGCATTCAAACATGGAATAAAGGTCTAAATGGTCTACATCATCATACACGTGTATGATGCATTCTTATTTTGGTATAGCTTCCAAAAGACCATCGCTTGCACTGACGTTGTTAGAGGTACTAGTTGATGCTGCAGGACCATTTTTCTTTTTGTCATAGCCCAAGCCTGAATTTTTTGGATGTATAGAAGTGTCGATTGGCTGCTTTCTTCCTAGCTCTTCTAGACCAAGACCTCCCCCCTAATAATTGTGTTTTTCAACATACTTAGAGGGCCAAGGGTACATCTCTTGAAAATATTCTTTTAAAGGAGTAGGTTCAGGTTCTCGATATATCCATTGACATATATCATCTTCAGGCATATACTCTAGTAACTCAGAAGATACATAAGTGCTAGTGCCCACATTTTTGGAGCTCAAGGTGACTACCTTTTGTTCCTTCTTTGGTGTAGATTTGGAGGATTGACCATATGTGTGTGGTGAGCGTGGCATGGTTGCCATGTTCAAAGAAGTACGCATTTCATACTCACCACATCCGTTGTCAATGATCTGGACCTTGGTGATAGTGGAATCAGATGTAGAAGATGGGGCGGATGTGGTGACGAGTGATGAATTAGATGATGGATTGGATGAAGATGTCGATGGTGGTCCCATTTCAACTCCTAGATATTAATGGGAGTGGGGGAATGAAGCTTCAAGTGAATGGCAGTATTCAAAAGGTTGAGGATCAGTTTGTATTGTAACTTCCATTCCATTAAATGGGAATTTCAAGCATTGATGATAGGTGGATGGGACGGCTTACATGGCGTGGATCCATGGTCAGTCGAGGAGAAGATTGTAGGGGAGGTCCAGATCAAGGACATGACAGGTGGTGTATTGTATGATAGGACCAACTTGAATTGGAAGCTCAATAACCCCTTCAGAATCCCTTTCTGCATTATCATAAGCCTTGATGGTGATAATCTGATTACTTAAATTAGTGTGGGTATATCCTACCTGCTTTATGAATTTTAATGTATGTAGATTGAGAGCAGATCCATTATCTATCAAGACCCTCTTTACTTTATGTCGAGCAAAAGAACCTCTATATGAAGGGGTCGATTGTGGTTGGCGTTGATGGTAGGCATGTTGTTTTGACTGAAACCTAGTTGTTAGGTTGATGACAGATGTCCAACTAGGGCTTGGAATTGTGTGGGTTCAATGTTATCAGGGACACGAGCATCCTGTAACGCTTTTGTTAAGATTTCTTGGTATATAGGAGAATACTTTAGCAAATCTAAGATGGATATTTGTGCTGCGGTCTTTCCTAGATGATCAAGGATGTTATAGTGAGAATTCACAGGAGATGGTGGGGCTGGCGCTACAACTCTAGGGACAGTAATATAGGTATGATGAGTGGCAACAACACATTGAGGTTCTTTGCCTTTGAAATGTATCATAGACACACGCGGTTCCGCTTGTTCGATGTGCATGATGAGACCCTCATAGTTAAGTGGCACATTTTTGTAATTGATGTTGTTGGTGCTGTTATTCTAATTATTGTTATTGTTAGGGCCTGGGTTGGTGTTAGATGTGCTAGGATCTTGGTTATGTTTAGGGAAAGTGTTTTGATATATTTGTAATTGAGCATTGGACGATGAAGCCTGGTTGGCATCCACATGAATATCTCCTCCATCTATAAGATCTTGGATGTACGTTTTCAGACTATGACACTTATTTAGGGTATGCCCTTCATTTTCTTTAAACCAGGCTGGTTTAGGCTTAGATTCATTGGGTGGCTTGGTCATAGGATATGTGATCAAATAATTGGCTTGCAGGAGCTTATTGAACACGACACTGATGGGTTCTCCTAATTGAGTGTATTGGCATTTACCGTTCCCTTGATGGGATTGTTGAGGGGGTCGAGGTGCCCCTTGTGGTACGGATATGGCATTGGGAATAGATGGTTGTTGCTTCAGGGAGGTATTGGCCACTTGAACATGTTTAGTATCAGTGACACCATCGTTGAATACATTCTTGTTTTTATTCCAGTAATGATATTTTTCACCGGATGACTTGTCCTTATTCGAGTTATACAATTTAATTTTCCCTTTTGCAACAAGTGCTCTCTCAATGATGGGGCCTTTTTCAATAACCTCTATGAAGGTAGTAACACAATGAAGATTAAGATCATGTGCTAGTTCGGGATGGGAAATAGCCATGAAAAGAGTGACCATTTCTTTCTCATTGAGAGGAGACTTCATATGGCTAGTGACAACTCGCCGCCTTTGTAGGTATTTAGCGAAAGTTTCTCCATCACGTTGTTTTTCCTTCAAGAGGTCTAGAGTGTCAATTTATTTTTCCAAATTAAAGGAGAATTGTTTGAAAAACTATTTGGAAAGATTAGCGAATGAAGAAACCGTCCCCTTATTGAGACCCATGAATCAATCTAAGGCTGGTCCTCCTAAGCTTCTAGGGAACAAACATAAGAGATAATTGTCATTATGCTGAACATCCTGACATTGTGCATAGAACTCTTGCAGATGGGCCTTTGGATCTTTGGTTCCCGTATATTTGTCAAACTTAGGTATCTCAAAATGCTTTGGAAAGGGAACAAGTGAAATTGAAGGATCAAATGGATATGGAAAAATTTCCTCAAATTTGAAGGATTTCTTGGATGTACCTGCTTGGAGGTCTTTTAATGCGGCTTTGAGTTCTTCCAGATCTTTATTGACAGGTGGGGTTGGATTGGAAAAATTAAGTGGATATTGTTGATGTAATGCATATGGATCATATGAGGATGTAGGTTGATATTGATTAGTGTAAGCAGGTTGGGGATTAATGAAATGCTGATGGGATGATGATGGGTGAGAGGCAGAAGATGCCTGTTATTGTGATGGCTGTTGCTGGTAGTATGAAGTGGATGGAGCATTATATGGAGCTTGGTAGTATGTGGAGGACCCTTGTTGATAAGGCGACTGTTGCTGATAATAAGAGGTAGCCTGAACACCCTATTGATGAGGTAGCGATTGTTGTACGTAGGATGTGGATGAGACACCTTGCTGACGTATAAGCTGTTGCTGAGCATAATAAGGATTGGCTTTGTAATTGTATACGACATTGGGTTATTGTGTGACATGTGGAGGTGGTTGTGGATTAGACTGCTAATGGTATGGATTGGTATGTGATTGTAATGGATTTATGTAAGGAGGTGGTTGCATCTATGGTGGATTTAGAGTAGTCACATGGATGTTTGGATTGGTATAGGTAGTATATGTATTGGATGGATGGTAGAGATACTGTGCAAGAGGATTATGCTGTGTTTGTGGGAGGACATGTGTATGCGTTTGATGATGAGGCAGGTGAGATGGGATGTGCTATTGTTGTGGGACTGCTATAGAAGCACCATGGGGTGGTTGTTGAGGGTGTGATGTAGTTTGGGTTGTATGATGAGGAGGTTGTTTATGGGCGACAATATGTTGCCGAGGTTATGGAACATTTTACTGTGGGATGTTTTATTGTGAAATCGAAACATTCTGTTGTGGAGGTTGTTGTTGTATGGAAATAGTAGCAGTATGTTATGGTGGTGCTTGCAATGGGGTAGTTGCATGTTGTGGCTAGTTCTATGAAGCAATGGATTGATGAGGGTTATTACCTTGAGGGGTCGATAGGAGGTTTCCTGTTGGTATAGATCCTGGTGGTGGCATCAATGCGAGAAAAGGGTTGCCCCCAACATTGACGGGTTGTTGATCGGGATACTGTGGTGGAAATGGTGGAGCAGATGGGATACTTGCTGGCATGCCATAGGCATAAGGATCATAAGGATCAAATGATGTGGTAGGAGCATTAGATGGAATGGGAGGGTAGTTGGAAACTTGATGTATCACAACATTTCCAAACTCAGGATGATACCAGTTATCTACGGGTGTACCCTCAGGAACATAGGAATTTTTGGGAACATTTTGGGGATCTTGATGTACTGGTGGAGGCTGAGTGTTGGTATACTATGACATGTCAAAACTAGATGACAGTTTCAATCCTTTCATGAGTAGAGTAGTGAGGATCTTATCCCCATGTTCGTCAAGGAGGCGATCTGTTATTTGGAAATTATTAGGATTGCTTAGGTATTCATCAACAGTCACTTCAGACTGATTAATCATGTTTTTGTCAGCAGGTATTGAAGTATTTTGTCCGTTGTTGTCAAATTGTGATGAAGTACCATTATGAGGGTCTTGGGGGATGTTCACACCATTGTTAGGATCCTGAGAGGCATTCACACCGTTAGTGGGATTTTGGGAGATGTTTGCCTCGTTATTTGGGTCTTGAGGAATGTTCAACTGGGAACTTTGACCTTCTTGTTGTGCCATTTTCTTCTTGGTTTGTGATCTAGTTTGAACGAGCATGAAAAAACTATGGGCGGATTATAATAAGACTAGATTTAATGCAAGGATGACCTAGGTGTAAGATTGCTTTGGATTGGATAAAGATCGATTGATTGAATGATGGGATTGGATAGGATTGGTTGGATGATTAGATAAAGATTGAAATTGGATGATTGGGTAGGATTAATTGGATAAGATTGTTTAGATAGATTGGATAGGATTGATTGGATAAATTGGATAAGTTTGATTTGGATTAGATGATGAACCAGGATTGGTTGACGTAAGGGATCCTAAACCCAATTTGGAAATCACCCTAGGTGACTTAAGGCGTTGGTTGATCGGATTAAAGGATGGATTTTGGCACCGAATCCACATCAAGATGGAAATGGATTGATTGGGATGATGATGATGACTTACAACACCGAATTTTCCTCAAGATGGAAGCAGATTGATTGGGTCGAAGATAATGATTAATATGTAGGATAACAATCAAATTCAAATGCCTAGGTCAATTCAGATAATAGCCTTTAAAACAAGGTTTAGGGGAAATGATGATAAACAATGCAACTTAGAGATATTCTAAAGATGCCTAAATGATGTGGGTGATGACTTTTGGAAAGTGGGGACTAAAGGATGAATTGCAAGCAGACAGAAGAGAATGAAAGTACTTAGATCACAACAAACGATAAGGTTTTAGGTTCCCAACTATTTTTTTGTTTAAATCAGGCAAATGAGCTTAACAAATGGTGAAACAGGCTCACTAGAAAACAAAATAAGTCTTTCGAATGGTGAAACAAGATTCTTAAGCAATGAAACGGGTTCCCTGAATGGTGAAACAGGCAATTGGAATGGGAAACAAATGTTTGGAATGAATGAGCGATAGTTTGGAAGGGATGAAAAGATGTTCAAAATGGGTGAACGGATTCCTAGAACGGGTGAACGGGTGCTTGGGATAGATGAACATGGGTGAAATTTACCATTTTGGGGGCAAGTTCGCCCTTCTGTAGGGCAGGTTCGCCCTTATGTAGGGAAAGTTTTCCCTTCTACAGGGCAGGTTCACCCCTCTGTAGAAAATTGGGAGTTGACTTGGATGGGAACAACTATGGCAAGGACTTAAAATATAACAAACAACAAGAAATAAGGCAAACTTTTCAAAAGGTTTACTGGTTTCTCACAAGAAGAAACTTCAAACAAGTACAATCCTATGATTAGTGTTACGGGTATGGCCAACACAATCCTTAATCTAGGATGCACAAGGATTTTAGGGAGTCCTCAATATACTCTCGATATGTGAGGCACAACCATGAACACCAGCCTATCACAAGCATGGGTCGGGAACCCCAACGAGATACTGAAAGGCTCAAACCAATTCTTGACGTCTAGCTAGGTATAACCCTAGCTTCAATGCTTCGCCAGACACAACATGATTGGATTGGGGTACAAATTTGGCTCTCCCCCCTTTCTATACCCCGCGGATATGTGTGGTTGGGATCGTCCTTTGGGGTGATGAAATCCCCAAGCAGGTCCCACTAAAAAGAAGGCACTAATCATTTTTAGCTACTCCCCAAGCTCACACGAAGTGCAAGGGGAAAGCATGAATGAACTAATGCCCCCTTGGGTGACACAAAAAATAGACTTATAGACACAACAAATAACAAATTTTACTTTCCCCTAGTTAAACTATGTTCCTAGATTAATTAACGAAAACAAGGAAAGCTTTAAACAACTAAGTAAACAGATTGTCCTGCAAGCAAATGTTAGTTGTTTTATCCTCCGTTCTTCGTCAATCATGAAATAAGCTACATAAACATTAGCAAAAAACACAAATACCCTTGCAAATAGATGATGTTAGGGGGTTAGAATATGAAAACGACAAAAAATTGAAGCAAAAATGAAGCTAAAACAACCGTTTTACCTCCCAAAGTGCTTTGTTTGGGGTAGGTTCGCCCCTCTTGGGAAAGTTTCCCTTCTGCAAGGGTGAGTTCGCCCCTCTGCAACAAATAGTTAGCAGACAGACTTATAAAAACACAGTTTTATGGGCAAGTTCACCCTTTTGCAACAAATAGTTATCAGACAGACAACAAATAGTTAGCAAATAGAATAAAAAAACATAGTTTTGTGGGAAAGTTCACCCTTCTGCAACAAACAGTTAGCAGACAGACAACAAATAGTTAGCAAAAAGAATAAAAAAACATAGTTTTATGGGCAAGTTCGCCCCACTTGGGCAGGTTCGCCCCTCTGCAGGGGTAGGTTTGCTCCTCTGCAAGGGCAGGTTTTCCCCTCTAGGGCAAGTTCGCCCCTCTACAACCTGAACCTACAAAAATCTTAAACAACAAAAAATGTAAAAAAGACGGAACTCATTTGTGGGTCCCACTAGGTGTGCCAAAAATGTAAACCTAGTGTTTTACTCTAGCCTAAGTATGCAAAATAACTAAAATGCAAAAAAAGAAACACAAGAATCACTTCAAATGATTAGCCTAAGGAATAAAACACAAAAGAAAGATGATAAAGGAAAATAGTGATTATACCTTTTGTGCAACTCCTTGGTTGGCCCTTGATGTTGTGGACTTGTTTGCTCCTTGGATGGCTGTAAAATAAAGGGGTGGATGCAAGGTAGTGAACCTACAATAGAAAATGCACTTGAATCTAAATGCTAATGCTAGTGGATAATGCTTGGAATGGCTTGGAAAATGGAGGATAATGCTTGCAAATGACTTGACAATTTGATATCATAAGGGTGCAAAATGACTAAGTCTCCTAAATGCATTAGAAGAGGGGGTATTTATAGAGGAAGGTCAAGATTGAGCCACCATGGCCAAGATGAAGGGATATGGTGAGTTGAGGACTCACAAGCCCTCACATCTTGACATGTAGAAGGTGAAGTGGCCAAGGATGCGATGAGGTGTAAGTGAGGTGGAAGAAGGACATGTGATGTGGAGGAAGGACAAGTACTTGGAAAGTACCTTGGGAGATGAGAATATTTCCTCAAAAAGGAACTTCTTGTCCCCAAGTGAGAATGAAAGTGACACTTGAGGAATTTTAGAATTCCTCAAAAATCTCCATGGGGAAGAGGAAAGTAGTTGGGAAAATAAATGTGAATTAAAAATTCACATGATTGGAAGAATCTAGTGGATAAGACAAGGTTACCAAAAAGGTAGGATTTTGACACATGTGGGTGATGTGAGAGGTCAAAGGTTCTAAAAGACTTTGGCACATGTGAGTGATGGGACAAGTCAAATGTTCTAGAACTTGCACGGGGATAAGGAGCCTTGGAAGGATAAATGTGAATTAAAAATTCACATGGGGAAGAGAGGAATCTTGGATGAATAAATGTGAATTAAAAATTCACATGGGAAAGAGGGTCAATGCCAAATATGGAATATGTAAGAGGTTGACCAAAAGGGTATGCTAAATGTGGTAGGATGATTAGATTATGGTTGTGCAAATACATGATTAAGAAAATTAACAAGGGATTAGAAGCAAGTGGAAAAAGTTGAAGGATGTGACATTAATCCCTGATTAAGGGTGTGCACATATTAATTATGAATTAATTAAATTAATCCAGATTAGAAGAGGATTATGGAGGATGTGACAAGGAGAGAGATAAAGGAGGAATTTAAAATTGATTTTAAAAGACCAAAATAACTAAATTAAATAAATTGACATATTTATTTAATTTAGAGAAGAAAAGGTGTAAGGTAAAGTATTTAATTGTTAAATTAAATACTTTAGAGACTTTAGGTAGAAAGATGAAATATTAATTAAATAAATTGTTTAATTAATATTGACGAAATAGATGAATAGAATAGATGAGTTTGACCATGTGAAAGTGGTCAAATTTGGATATCTACAATTCCAATCAGAAGGGAAGGCAATAGAGCTAAGAGGGTTGAAGGAAAAGTCCCCACAAATAGTTAGCTCTCATCAAATGCAGAAGTTGCTTAAGAAAGGAGTTGATGGACTTGTGGCCTAGTTATGCTCATTAGAAGTCTCTCAATCTAATGCTCCTACCCATCCAAATTTACAAGCAATAATTGAGCATCACTCAGTGGTTTTTGGAGATATTCCTAAAGGACTTTCTGCAAAGAGGGAACATGGTCATGTCATACAACTAGTTCCAGGGATCCAACCCCCCAATATCAGGCCTTATCGGTACCCACATATACAAAAAAGTGAGATTGAAAAGATTGTTGAGATGCTAGAGGAAGGAATTATCAGACATAGTCAAAGCGCTTACTCCTTGCCTATGGTGATGGTGTAGAAGAAGGATGATACTTGGTGCATGTGTCTAGACTATAAAGTGCTCAACATGTACACCATCAAAGATACGTTTCCTATTCAAATCATTGATGATTTTCTAGATGAATTGAATGGAGCTATGTATTTTACAAAGTTAGATCTTAGATCCAGTTATCACCAAATTCAAATTAAGCAAGAAGATATCTATAAGACAACATTTAGGACTCATGAGGGTCATTATGAGTTTTTGGTGATGCCATTTGGTCTTACTAATGCTCCCTCTACATATTGAATTTTGATGAATCCATCTTTTAAAAATTTCTTGACGAAGTTTGTATTAGTATTTTTTGATGATATATTGATTTATAGCAAGACATGGGAAGTAAACTTGCAACATGTAGATCAAGTATTGCAAGTTCTTGAAGAGCATCAACTCTATGCTAAGCCATCCAAGTGTGCTTTTGGTCTTAATGAGGTGGAGTACTTGGCACACATAGTTTCACATGAAGGAGTAAAGGCGGATTCTAACAAAATTAAGGCTATCATGGAATGGCCTATTCCCAAAACAATTAAGAAATTGAGGGGTTTCTTGGGATTGACTAGATACTATAGAATATTTGTGAAGAATTATAGTCATATAACAACACCCCTCAAAACTTTATTGAAGGAATGTTTTCATTGGAATGAATCTGTTAATTCAACATTTGAAATGTTAAAGAAGGCTATGTGCACAACTCTAGTGCTTACCACTCCCAATTTCACAATGGATTTTATTGTGGAATGTGATGCTTCAGGAAATGGTATAGGCATAGTTCTCATGCAGGAGGGTCAACCCATTGCTTTTGAAAGTTGTCAATTAAAGGGTAAGAATCAGCTCAAACCTAAATTTATGAGAAGGAAATGCTATCTATTTTTCATGCAGTAAAACAATAGACCTTATATAATGGGTAGAAACTTCAAGGTTAATACAGATCAGGATAGCCTAAAATATTATTTGGAACAAAGATTATCTTTTGAAGAACAACAAAAATGGGTTACTAAGATTTTGGGATATGATTTTGAGATTGTATATAAGAGAGGGAAGGAGAATGTTTTGGAAGATGCACTATCGAGGAAGGATGAGAAGGATGAAGCTTTATTGTGTGCCCTTTCAATATTACAAGAAGACTAGGTAGAAGAAGCCAAAGAAGAGTGGAAAATGATGTGGATACTAGTAATATCATTCAACAATTACAAAATGATCCTAGTAGTTTAGATAGATTTTGTTGGAAGGGAGATACTTTGTGGTATAAAGAGCGATTGTATCTTTGCAAGAATTCCTATCTCAAAAAAAAGATTCTCATAGAGCTACATGAGTCTCTAGTGGATGGTCATTTAAAATTTTTGAAGGCATATCATTGTGTCAAGAAAGACTTCTTTTGGGAAGGGCTAAAAGGGTATGTTCAAAAATTTGTGGCAGAATGTTTGGTTGTCAACAAAATAAAGGGGAGACAATTAAGACACTTGGTCTCTTGCAACCATTACTTATTCCTAGCCAACATTGGGAAGAGGTCTCTGTGGACTTCATTATAGGGCTTCCAAGATCTAATGGTAAGAATGTAGTCATGGAAGTAATGGATTTCCTCACTAAGTATGCACATTTTATTGCATTATCACATCCTTTTAAAACAAGTACAATGGAAAAGGAATTTTTGTATAATATTCAAAAGCTACATGGTATACCTAAGGTTACTGTTAGTGACTATGATCCTATCTTTACTAGTAAATTTTGGACAAATTTATTCAAATTTTTGGTACTCAATTGTCTAATAGTTCTTCATACCATACACAATCTGATGGGCAAACAAATGTTGTTAATAAGTGTTTGGAAGGATATCTACGTTTTTTCACTTTAGATAAACATTCTCAATGGGTAGATTAGCTACCATTAGCAGAATGGTGGTATAACACTTCGTTAGTTCATAAAAAATGTCTCCATTTATGGCATTGTATGGATATCATCCTCCTTCCATCACATCATCATTGAAGGTGTCACCAAGAGTTCACACTGTGGAGGACCACATGATTCATCAAAAATTAATTTTAGGACTTAAAGAGAATCTATATATGGCACAAAACCGAATGAAGCAGTAGGTAGACCAACACTGTAGTGAAAGAAGTTTTGATGTTGGGGATTGGGTTTTCTTGAGATTGCAACCTTACAAGAAAATGCCACTAAAGCAACAGTCAAAGAATAACAAGTTATATCCAAAATATTATGGCCCATATCAAATCATGGAGAAGATAGGTAGTGTTGCTTACAAGCTTGAATTTCCATAAACAACAAAGATACCTTTAGTTTTTCATGTTTCTTGTTTGAAGAAGGTAATTGGGAATAATATCCCTACTCAGACAATATTACCAGAGCTTGATGAAGAAGGAAGAATCATATTGGAACCAAAATGTATTCTTCAAAAATGCACAAGGAAGCTAAGGACCAGAACACTCACTCAATATCTCATCTAATGGAATAATTTACCGATTGAAGATGCCACATGGGAGGATTGGAGTTCATTCAAAAGCAAAATTTCCTAGAATTGAGGAAAATGCTTATCTGAAGAGGGGGGGCATTCTACAACGTTAATGTTAGAGTACATCAGGTTATGAATAGTCAGCTTGTGGCTATCTTAACTCCTAATTAAGTTATATTATCAATATGATATTATTATTTAGTTGATTAGGTCAACCTAGGGATTATATAGGGTTATCTAAGTCGACATGTGTGATATCCTAGGCATAAATAGGTATATAAAGGAGGTTGTGAGTCTTATTTCATCATCATATTGTGAATTGTGTTCTCATTGGAGATATTTGGAGGTTTTCCCCCTCGAAGTGGCTTGTTATTCTTAGTTATTATCAAGTATTTCTAGCATATTTCATATAAAAAAATATAAGATTCTAAAGCCAACTATTCTTCATCTCTTTTTAATTATAGCCTAACTAATGATTATTGAACTGTTGACAAGAGGTTAATATGTGGCGAGGTCTTGAACAACATATTTTTCTCTTTAACTCTTTAAAATTTTTTAGTGAAGTGTCAAAATGAAAATATTTGTGGGTTTTTATTAAGTAGTGAATGTAATCTTATTTTTTATTGATTTGCATGGAAGGTACTTTTAGCACAAAAATTTCACAAAAATTTACATAGAATTTCCATTTTTGCATGAAGGAATATAAGATATGAGTTAGTGACTTGTCATAAAAAAAGAAATTTATATCATTTTTTCTAATTTCCACCTCCATAAATATATCTCTAGTCCCAAAGAGGAAATGAAGGAAAAAATGTCAAACCAAATTCATTGTTAAGGTGATGATTTTAGGAGCCTTAAAGTTGCTTCCCTTCCATAGAAAAATTGGTTTCATGAAGAAACATGATGAAAAACTTGCTCCAACATATTGGGTTCAAGTGATACTAAGAGGGCTGATGGGTTCCTAAATTGTCCTTCAATTGCTACTATTTACTTTAATATTTCCCAAAGAACTATTAAAATTTCATATTATCCATGACATTTCCTAAGATTATGTTATTATGATGCACTAGACATAGTTTTTAATGTTTTGAGGAAATATTTACATGAATATATGGTTGTTGATTGAGATGTGATGATATAATGTGATTAAACTTGATGAATATGTGTCTTTGTTAAAAGGATAACTCATTTTGTAAAAAGAGAGGAGATGAGATAATCATCAACAAAAAGCATGAGAGTACTTGCAAACAAGAGTATTCCTGCAACCAAGAGAGGGTACAAATTTGCATCAACATGCATCATGTAACTAGTGTTGAGTTGGCCATGGCTAAGGAGAACCAATTAGTTGCATTATACTTCTGTTACGTGATTTTATCACTTATCTACACATGCCTCCATGATTTTATTTTCTCTTTAATGTTTACAAAGACATGAAAGGACTTTATCTCCTAGTTGTACTCTTTCAAAAAATAACTCTCCCCGCTTGATGGGGATAAGCGATAGATATCGTGATGATTCCAAGATTAGTTAAGACTAGTTAAGCTTATATGTATTGCAAAGATTAGTGGATCATTAGTGTTGAAAATATATTCTCAATTTTTTTCTATTTTCAAGTAAGCAATAAAAATTCTAGTAAGTTTTGTTCATTTATGTGAAGTACTCTCCATGAAGCTTTGATTGTTGGTTGATTCTCTAGTGTAACAAGTGCACATACTACCCAAGTTAGGGCCCACTTGTGGTACAATGTTACTTTGTATTTTGATTTGTCAATATTTTTGCATCTGATTGTGAGTTAAAAGAGTTAAATATTCATGTCCATGTAGTAAATGTTGATTAGTTTTAATATAGGACTTTCACCTAAACTTGTCATTTACTTGTAGCTATGATTTGTAAGATTAATATTGGCAGTACTCTTTGAATTTTCAGTTAAAATGTTAATTCAGTAATTTTTACCCTTTGATTTTATGATTTCAATAATTAGTGAAAGTATTTGAGACCCTAGAATTATCTGTGTACAAAGCATACAAGTCTCATCTCAACTGTACATCCCTAGTTGATAATTCAATGCACCCTATTATAATTTATGGTTTCTTAATGTAGGATGAATCTATCCTTTAAGTAGAAGTGCATGACCATAGTGCTCCAAATAATTAGTTGTAAAGGAGAACATACATTTTTGATTAAACTGTTACTGAGGATGGTGCCAAACTATGAGATCATATGGATTTTTCAAAGTCATTTCCTATTTTCATAGATATAGTAATTTTTATTTTCTCACTTAGGATTGATAGATATTATACCAAATACCAAATTCTCTACTAACACTTCACAGGCAAGGAGGGAAGTGGTTCACAACTGTTGCATGCAGAGAAAGACAGGTCGCTTAGGAAGGTTTCTTCTAAATTAAATTTCTCATAAAGACATATCTGTAACAGTGGAAGAGATAAGCATAGGACAATCAAGTGGATGTTCAAATTTTGTAGCTTAGTAACTTGAAGCTAATCTACCCCATCCATCTCATCCTTTGACCTCTAATTCTAGTTCCTGTTCCAATTCACTATTTCCATCCACTCCATCAACTACTGACTCTCATTTAACAATGAGGGACATAGGAGAAGAAGAGAAACTACCCATCAAGACCACTACCTTTGAATTTACCATTGTCGATCAAGATAGGAATGCTGCTATGATTCTCTCCCTAATTTCCATGGCCTTATGATAGAGGACCTGATATGTTTCTATTTGAATCTGATGTCCTCTTTAGGAGCTATGATTATACTACAAATACACATAGATTAAAACTATTTACAACCACATTAAAATATTTTGCACTTAGATGGTTCATGGGACTTGGGAGATATACGATAACTAATTGGGACACTATGAAGAAGAATCTTATGAAGAATTACAAGGACTACTATAGGGGAGGAGATATGAGGGGAGATGAAATTTTCAAGATGAGCCAAAGAGAAGATGAACCATTGGATGACTATGTTAAGAGATTTTTGTTTTGCCTCTATAAATCCAAATAAAATTGATTGATTGGAGATTCCTTGAAGTTAATATTCTTCTGAGGAGTTAATGAGGAATGTTTGGATGCTTTGGACCTAATAGGGTCAAGAGATATATATGAAGTTCCTTGGGAAGATGTCTATCAACTTTTTAGGAACTATTCATGTTCCACAATGAAGAAGACACACAGTTTGTGAGCAATGTCTACCGAAATGACTGCAAGTGTCTCACGAATAGAGCTTAACAACCTAATAAAATACCTGAAGCAAGAGATAATTAATCACATGGTGAATAAACTTGGTTCCTTGCAAGCTAGAAAGAAATAAGAGGATGCAAAAACAAGTTTAGCAGAATATTACCCACATTTCAACTAGAAGAAAAAGTGGCAAGTATAGAAGATAAATATGAGTGAGAAAATTCAAGGCACTAGAAGATGAGGATGGCCAAGTATTTTACTTAGCACAAAGGAAATTTTGGAATCAATGACAAGGTACCCCTCCAAATCCATTGTCTTATAATTCTCCTTTCTCAAATTATTTTTCAAATAACCCTCCATGGTACAATCAAATGCCTCCAACATGGCCAAATTATGGATTACTTGGATGTATGCACTCCAAAGGTATTTTGTCGCAACAATAATACCAATTAAAAGGCCAAAACCAAGATTGGAAAAACCCCCAACCTCCAAACCAATACCCTAAATACGAGGAAATCATCAATAAGGAACCTCCATTTCTAAAAAGATTGAACATCAAGAAGAATGACCTTCAACCCGAATTTGACTTTCTTGGACAATTACAAAATGTTTGTGTGAAAATTACTTTGTTTCAAGACATTAAATATGTTCCAATCTACAATATAACAATAAGGAAGTTATGATTAAAGAAACCAGAAAGAAAAAGAAAACATCCTCAAACTATCCATGTTATAGGACAACTGACACATATCATATTACACAAAGTGATTGTTCCAAAGTACACAGATCCGAGTAGTCTAGTTGTAGATTCGTCCATCAATGAAATATTGATACATAATATCTTGATTGATCTAGGTGTAGTTAATTATGTTATGACTAGGGAAACCATGAAAATTCTCCAATTAGCAGATCTTCGACCTACCCCTACTATACTCAAGTTAGTAGACAATTCAATTGTTAACCAAAGGGTGTCATTGAAGATTTGATCATTACACTAGATTCATGGGAGTACCCTACATATTCCATGGTTCTTCAACCAAAGGAAAATCTAGGAGGATACCCTCTCATCTTAGGTCGACCATGGTTGGCAATTGCAAACACTTTTATTAGCTATAATTCTTGAGATATGATCATTTCTAATGAGAATGTGATAGAAATTACTTTTGTATCCACCTGCACAACCCTTTATTGAGACTGATCAGCTAGTGTGGCCAAACCTTGGAGATAATGATTTGAATTCCTTACAATCATTAATGAAAATTGAGAAGAGCTCATACTTGAATTGCAAGATGAGGACACAATACTCTCTTTAACATTATGCAAAATAATTATGCAAGAGACCCACACAAAAAATTCTTGTTTGGTATGTTTATCTTTCCCATTGCGTAGTGCCCTTCTTGCAGCTCCTTCCATTGGATACACTTCATCAGAATGCATGCTTCATGAGATGATACCTCATTATAGTGATCTTGATATGTCATGTATAGATTCTACTTCAATGACAACCTTAACTAAGAAGTTTGAAATAAAATTGGGTGAATTCCTTAACATGAATACTCAATTGAATATACAATAGAAGATAGAGTTAACTTCCATGTTAAAAAACCATCAAACAAAATTTTCCTAGGATCATAGTGACATGGAAGGCCTGAAATCTAATTTGTGTATTCATAGAATATATATGAAAGAGGATTTTAGACCAATCAGACAACCTCAAAGAAGAATGAACCCTATTTTTAGGGAAATTGTGAAAGATTTTGGATGCTAACTTTATCTACCCTATATTTGACAATCAGTGGGTCCCACCTTTGTGATAGTTCCTAAAATAGATGGGAAATGACAAATCTATGTGGATTATAGAGAACCTAATTCAACTTCTAGAAAGGACCATTTTCCTCTGCCTTTCATTGATCAAGTGTTGGATTCTCTAACTAGGAATTGTAACAACGAAGGGGAAGAGTCTGACTTGGCACAACAATATGCAACTTGTCAATATGTTATTACTGTAATGGTATAAATTTTCACCTCGTGCAATTTAACATTAATTTACCTTCATTTTAGCCTTACAAATTTGATAATGCAAAGACCCGCCACTTTTCCTCTAATTTTTCTACGTGTCCTTGTCGTTTATCATCGATGAAGGGAATTTTAGTTAGGGATGCGTGCACATCACACAGACATCTACATGCTGCGCTAATGTCCTGGCAAGATTCCTGCATTAGGAAATGGTAAAGACACTATGATTATCTATCACCAACGAGCATAACATCCCCCTGCTGAATCTTGACCATTGGGAATGACTATTTGCCTCCAAATTAGCCATTTTAACACACTTATTTCACTCTCTCAAGCTCTCTATTCATTCTATCACTCATTCTCACTCTCTAACAATTCTTGCTTTATTCTCACTATCTCTTGCTTCTACTAGGTCCATACGTGGATTGTACATCATATTCTTGCTCCAACACCATTGTTATTGCAGGTTCTTGAAGCTCTTCTCCATTGGTGTGGTGGATTTGATTCTTCTCCTTCCTCTCTCATCCTTGAGCGCTCGTAGAAAGGGAGGTGATATTGTGTCTATTTGATTATTTGCATTTTCATTCTTGTAGAGTAGCATCTAGGTTGTCATTTCTCTCTACTATATTGTATCTTTTCTATCTACTTCTTTATCGCTTTTCTACATTTTGGTTGTCTATTGGCTGTCTTTGGAGGTGGGAACACCAAAACAGGGACTTGATTGAGGCAAGTTGCAAAACACATCCCTAATATTTTTCTTGTTACTGTGTGTGTAAGCGCTATTCAATTTCTTAGAGCTAGCTAGAGAATTGGACCTTGAGTAAGTTGGTTTCTTCTTTCTTTATCATTTTTCTATTAGAGTAGCTTTCATAGTATTCTTCTTGTTGTACTTTACATTTTTGTACATTATTGTCAAACTATAAAACTAGAGCATTCGGGTTGTCTATAGACCCTGTGTGTTTCTGGCTGCTACTTGACCCTCTGTCCATACAGGACTCCAACACAACACGCTGAAGTCTAACCCCTATGCTACCATCCTCTAAAAAATATTCATCTAGTCTATAGTCTAAGACCTCTATGGTTGGATCACCCTATTCTAGAAAACATCTATCATAAGTAGAATGGAAACAAAGTCCTATTTTCCCTTCCTTTTCAGGTTGTCCCTTCCTTTTAAACTTATTAGGTAGTTTGAGGTAGTTTAGGGCAGTTTGCTCCTTTAGGCTCTTTCATGACCTAAGAGTCTCGGGGGTGGCGAATCCCCCTTCTCTACAATTACATTAAACCATTCTCTCAAAATGGAGACTATGTGTGTGTGAAATGTGGATGGATTAATATCAATACAAACCTTAATGAAACGATTTATGTTGAAGATTCGATCAAGTAAACTACTCTATTTCGTAATGCAATCAAACCTTTCAAGAACATCTCATTGTCCTCTATTTCTAAGGATTTATTAAACCGTTTGGCCCTCACATTTCTATGAGCACAAGGGTTGTTAAAATGATGACTTAGAAAATGAGATTCATTGCTTAAGATGCAAGCTAAGATGATTTCTATGTGCAAATGCGTGCTGGAAGGATTAGTGTTATGCTTCTACATGAAACAAAATGATGGAAAGGATAATGGATACTATGATAAATGAAGGATGATGTTGATGATAAATGAACAAATGGAAATGCTTGATGTGATACGAAACTATAATGAACTATCCATGATTCTACATATGCTCAAATGTAAAAAAAAAGCAAACTAATCTAAAATGCAACTATGATGCAATGGGGATGATAAAATGCAACTATGAAGCAATATGTTAATCTAAGATGTAAATGCTAAGTAGAACATGATATAAAAAACTAGCTATGAGACTCCAAAAATGCTCCAAGCTCCTAAGAGAAACCTGCATAATAACTTTACTTCAAATGTGGATTTAAAATGCAAAGGAAAGGGGGTGTATTTATAGGGTTTCTCAAGCATTTTGTGAGGTGGCACCTATCAACGGTCTAGATTCGAAGGAGAAAGAATAGACAGTGGAGATGGAGAGAATCAAGATGTTGTCCCTTTGGCCAAAGACAACATGTCATGTGTGTGGAGGAATCTCTTGACCAATGGGAAACATGCCATTTGGATAAGAGACCCAAGTGTGTGAAACAAAGACCCATGTGCTCCAAATTTGTTGGAAGTGTGGGAGAATAAAGCCATGTGCTTTTTCCAATTGGTGGAAGTGTGTGAGGATAATTCTAATTAATAATTAGGCTTATTTATTTTCATGTGACCCTTGTGAGGTGGCACAAGAAAAAGTAGTAGAGATGTGCTCTAATTCTTAATTGGGATTAAGGAAGATCAATTAAATAAACACGTTTAGGATACTTTGTTTATTTAATTATTTAGACGAATATGATTTTGGAGAATTAATAGAAGAGTGAACAATATAAATAAAGTGAGACTTTATTTATACGTAGTTGAAATATTAATTAAATAGGTTGTTTTTAATTAATTGAATATGATGACCGTTTTTAGGTGTATACATTTTGCCCCTCTTTGAAGTGATGTGTTTACATGTTGCTTCAAAGAAATTTTTGATGTCGATGCCCAAAAAAGATTTCGATGCCCTAGACTTTTTAATTTCAGGTATTGACGGATATATGCCCCCTTGAGAGATAAATAAGTGAATGTGTGGATGTGAAAATGAAATGTTGGAATGATGTGATGGTGTTGTGATGATTTGATGATGATCCAACGTTGATTCAGTGAGAGTTTGATGTCAAAGATAATTTATCTCTCGAAATTTGATTGCAAGCTCTTTCTTTGAATAATGTTGATTAATTACAACTCCTTTGTGGTAAAAATGGGAAATAAATCCCACCATAATTCCCTCCATTTACCCTTGAAAAGGTAAAAAGTAGTAAAATGGGATCCATTTGCACATTTTGAGTTTGGAGAAGTTGAAGATTGGCGAGCTTAGAGGAAGATGGTGGTCCCATACCACAAGCATCGTTTCGAGCGTCTTTGCCAACATGATCAGCCTGCTGCCTCTGGACCTACGATACACTTTACGAGAAACCTCTTTGTTAGTCATTTTCTTGCCTTTTAGTGGTATTTTTAACATCGTAGATAGATGTTGTAGCTTGTTTGACGTTATTGTTGCATGTTCAAATGATATTTTTTCCATTTTGAGGTGTTTTTGAGTGTGTTTGAGAGTTTTGGCACCTTTGGGGTCCCAAATGGCGCCTTTTGAAAGCTTGAAATTCAAGTTTTTGTGAGTTTTAAGAGTTTTGGCGCCTTTGGGGTCCCAAATGACACCTCTTGTAAGCTTGAAAATGCATGTTTTTGGGTGATTTAGGAGTTTTGGCGCCTTTGGGGTCCCAAATGGCACCTCTTGCAAGGGTGAAATTCATGTTTTTGAGCTCCAACACTGTTTTGGCACCTTTGGTGTCCCAAGTGGCACCTCTTGTAAGCCTTGTTTTCAAGTTTTTTGAAGTCAAACACTATTTTGGCACCTTTGGTGTCCCAAATGGTGCCTCTTGCAAGCCTAGAAAGCCTAATTTTGAGGTGGAAACTCTATTTTGGTGCCTTTGGGGTCCCAAATGGTGCCTCTTGCAAGCTTAGAAAACATGTTTTTAAGGTGCAAACTCTGTTTTGGCACCTTTGGGGTTCCAAATGGCACCTCTTGTTGCCTTGGAAAGTTTTTACCTTTGTTGATTCTAGGTGGTTTAGCTTGTTGTTTGACCTATTTGATAAGGTGTGATTGCGGAAATCCCTCGTGATGATGTTCGTAAGATGTTTCTTAATCATAGTAGTCATTGGTTTGTCATGTTTTGGATTGATTTCAGTTTGATTGTGAGATGTGCGTTGTTTGATTGATGTTCAAGTAAGATAGTTGATAATTTGATCTCATGATAGGTGAGGATTGATGATAGGATTGATAGCATATCGACCTCATGATAGGCGAGGATTGATGGTATGATTGATAGCATATCGACCTCATGGTAGGCAAGGATCGATGGTGTGATTGATAGCATATCGACCTCATGATAGGCAAGGATCGATGGGATGATTGATAGCATATCGACCTCATGATAGGTGAGGATCAATGATAGGATTGATAGCATATCGACCTCATGATAGGAAAGGATCGATAATGGTTTGATAGCGTATTGACCTCATGATAGGCAAGGATAGATAATGGTTTGATTGCCCTGATTGATTGAGTTGATGATTTTTTTGATTGATTTGATTGTCTTGATTGAACCTGATTTGATTAACTACACATTAACTTGATTAACTAATAATATTGATTGAACATGGCATTGATTGACTGATAATCTTGATTCAACATGCTTTGATTGACTGATAATCTTGATTCAACATGCTTTGATTGATTGATTTGTGTTTCACGTTATGATTAGGGAGATTTGGATGTACTCTAGTCTCAGGAGCATTTCCTGAAGACATGGAATATGGTTCATTGGTTGTCTACAATGGATTTGGAGATTATCACATGTTGTGGGCTGACATCTTTGCTAAATATCCCGCAATATAGGATCAATAGAGGTTTATTGATGACATTGGTAGAGAGGTGGCATAGTGACCACAACACATTTCACTTAGCCATTGGAGAGATGACAATGACCCCAGAGGATGTGTACTGCATTCTTCGAATCCCAGTGATGGGGAGATAGTGGTCTACGACAAGATAGAGTAGGGCGGGATAGCTGCGCTGCAGAGGATTTTTTGAGATGATTACGTAGCAGGCCGATGGATTCCCTAGTTGGAGATGGTCAGCAGATATGATCCTCTTCCATGTGTGCTTTCTAGCCTCATTGGTGGATTCCTTTGTCTTGATCGTAGGTCAAAGGGGTTTTCAGCACGTTGGGGTTGAGTGTTATCATAGATGACATTAGATGGTACTAGATATGCATGGGGCTCATGCATGTTAGAACATTTATACTAGGATTTGCATGAGGTTGTGTATTATGGGGCGACGAGCCTTTCATGCGGGATCACATTATTACAGACATGGGCATGTGAGCACATAGCCATCACTCGGCCCATGGGAGAGAGAAAACAAGCACCAGGGAGACCTTATGTATTCTGTTATAGCAGTCCACATGTCCAACATAAGTTGGGAAAAGTAGTGTATTGGAGGTGTGCTTTAGATGATCTTGAGATTGTTACATGGTGGCCTTACTTAGATTGCAAGGAGTGGCTAGAGGATCAGCTTGAGATTCCCTATATGTTGTTATCACACTATCTGATTGGGCGGACACATGCTGTACTTGAGCGGTATCTGTATCTGTGAGTGTTTCAACAGTTTGGATGGGTTCAGGGGATGCCCCTGGGAGTTTCCAATTATGCACGACGATGATATGATGCTATAGAGTGGGGGCCTTGTGTATCCTATGAAGCAGCTTGTACTAGGTACTATACCTTGGCACTAGGTTTATGGGATTATGCTCCATATATTACAAACATCGGGATGATAGAGGATTATTCAGAGTATTTCTACACTCATCCCTTTTTGAGATTTAGTCATCCAGAGGAGTTAGTACTGCCAGTTGATGGAGAGGGAGGGGAAGATGAGGGTGGTGATGATGGTGGGGATGGTGGTTGTGGGGGTGATGGTGGTGTAGAGGGTGGTTGTGGGGGTAATGGTGGTGCAGAGGGTGGTGGTGAAAGTGACGATGAGGTAGGGTTATTAGAGGTAGGGTTATTAGAGTCAGATGACAATCATCCACTTGATTTTGTAGTTCCAAGGCACAGGAGGAGTGTTATCGTACCTCAGGCGGTGATTCCCAGGATTTGGATTGGGATCCCTTCTCATTAGCAACTGACACAGATAGCGGCTTTACAAGAAGAGGTTTAGTTTTTTCAAAGTGAGGTAGCGTAGGATCGAGCATAGATTGAGACACTTCAGGATGGGCTAGTGCAGTGTTGGGAACAGGTTGAGATTTTGATGACTGATAAAGGGATAGACAGGTAGCAGATACAACAGTTGTAGGAACAGGTGATTATACTCACTTCAGAGAGGGATTCCTTTAGACGCCAGATAGAGCAGGCTGAGGCCATTTCCTAGAGAATATAGCAAGCGACACCATCTGCAAGTACAACAGATTTCTTTAGAGAGATTTGACACATTTCTCAGGAGTTGCATTTTTACAGAGGTAAATATCATGAGTTGGTTCCTCCTAAGTGATGAGAGAGTTTTGTATAGTATCGTTCGGGCAGCTCTCGTTCTTAGACTGTTATCATGGGTGTCACGCAGCCATTACTTGGAGATAGGAGAGATCCGAGTGTAGGTCCGTCAGGCAGAGGAGGTACTAGTTTTGTGAGACCAACAACGTCTAGTGGAATCTCAACATAACATATTGTGATATTCTTTGGACAAGATGTATACACCTTTTGTGAGATTGAGGATGTATTTCTTGTGATACAGTGCCATGTTAGATTTTGATGTATCTCATCCTACATTTGGATAACCTTGTACACTTGGACATTATGATATTTTTGATGTTATATGATATGCAACGATGATTATGGGCTGAATGTTGATATGATGATAAAAGTCTATGATGCATTTGATTTCCATTTGATGATTATGATATGCAATGTTTTGATGATGCAATGCGATATGATGATTATGATTATGCCATGTTGTGAATGTATTTAATTTCTATGTGATGATAATGATTATGCAATGTTGTGATGATGCAATGTGATGTGATGATTATGATTATGCAAACTATTTGTTTTAGATGATATGTAATGCAAATGATTGAATGTGCACAACTTCAAATGTTCAGGTCCTTAAGCTTAAATGAGTGAGTCTATCCAACTTCCAAAAGTTGTGGGAAGATTGCAGTAGATTGATCTTTTAAGCTTCATAACTCTGACATATTTCCCAACTTTCTTGGAAATATGAAGAGACTCACTTATTTAAGCATAGTGGATCACCCTCCTAAATGACATGATTTTGATTTTGGAAATGATATGCAATGTATGTCCTTGTTTTTTTGTATTTTCTGAAGCAAAAATTATGGAATGTATGAATGTAAATGATGTGAGAATTTTTTCTAAGATATGCAAATGATGATGCAATTGATGTGCAACTAAATGAAAATGACGTGTTCTTGGTTAATGTCAAGTGTACTCAATCCATTAATAATAGAGATGATGCCATTGTTTAAATGATTTCAGCGTTGAAAAACCCCAAAAATACACATGCAATACTAACATGAATGAAATCTAACTTAACTATGCAAATCTTGTATTCAAAAGTTGTCATTTGTATTAACCAATTTGTCATGCTCTTTATCATCATTGGGCCTTTAAAATGTTGAAAGTGAGTAAAAACATCGATAGCATAGTTTAGACCAAGATGACCTGAGTACTACTTCCATGATTTTTTAAAATTGCAAGTTAACATAAGCATCTAAGTATAATTAAACTGAGATGACTTGAGCATTGCTTGCGTAAACAAACAAGAGTTAACTATTTTCCTATGCAAATTCAGAATGTCATTAGTGATACTTTGTAGAGCACGTCCCACGACAACTTGCATAGTAATAATGATAAAATCACAGACAATAGACAAAGAAAAATCATACTCCTTCCTTGCTCCTCTAGTTCGATACATCATCGAGGACTCGAGAGATATGATAACAAAAATTAGAGTAGAACAATTTGAACTTTCATGTTTAACATGATAAACCCTTGATTCAGAAAGATCACCATCCATTTGAAGTTTGTGTTTGTAACGTTGGTCCGACGACTGTTTGCCTGTTGGTTCAAGCTCAAAGTTTATTTTCCCCTAGTGAGTGTAGGATTTTTCCCCCATTCTAGGGTGAGACACGACCATGATGACCAAGACCTAACCTAAAGACCTATCCTAGGGGCCTCGGGGGCTGATCAACAAATTAGCCTTGCCTACGTTATACACGCAGAGATCACGTAGTTCAATTGACGACCCAACCAAGATTTACAAGATGAAAATATGAACATAACAGACACCTAAAAGACTGAACTAAATGTCTTGGGGGATAATCAAAGATCATCCTTGCCTACGTTCAAAGCTCAGAGATGACGTAGTTTGACAAGACGACTCCATTTTTTGACTTTTTAACTGACTTTTTGACCTTTTTTTGGATTTTGATATGATATGGATGTTTGATGTGTTTCTGATGGTGATCAATGTTCAATGTTGGGTTGCGTTATGATCATTGTTTTTGTTGCGTTTGTCTTCTTTCTGTTTGTCTTCTTGCTGTTTGTCTTCTTGTTGTTTGTCTATTGGTTCAAGCTCAAGGTTTGTTGCCCCCAGTGAGTTTAGGATTTTGCCCCCAATCCATGGTGAGACACGACCATGATGCCAAGATATGTACACGATGCTTTCAAAGGATAGGTAGATGGATGGCGAAAGCGAGTGTAGAAAGCGAATGGTTGACATGCTCAAATAGATGGAAAAGCTAACCTATCACAAATAGCACTTGTTGCCAAGTTTTCACTACTTGTTTTTATTGCACTTTTTTAGTTTTTATGATTTTTTTTGTATTTTTCTCAGGATCTTTAAGATGGAATGATATGATATGACCTATTGAAGGAACACGATGCCCCACAAAAGAGGTAATGCAACCATGGATAAATGATAGATCAAAATGAAAGATTCACTGCAAAACATGTCACACAAGCAACATATCTCTTGTCGAAAGATGATAATGGTTGATTGATTAAGATGCCAAAAATGATTGATTCCATAAGGCATGATGATGATAAGATTGATGATTGTTGATGATTGATTGAAAAAAGATATGAGGATTGGATAATGTTTTATAGCTAGGCTCAAATATGATTTGCATGATAAAATTCAAGGTTACAAAGGGACATGATGACATGGATTTTGATAAGCTAGGAGATATGGAATGGAAGAATGAAAGGATAAGGATAATTAATGGGATGATCAAGATCAACTTGATAAGATACATACACAAGGCCCTAGTATTTTTCCCCAATTCCTCATCAAGACCAAGGAAGGGAGGAAAGGATGTATCTAGAAAGAATGATGGAATATGGATAAGATGAAATATATGGACAAAGCGAATAGGAAAAGATATATGATGTTCAAGGAGATCCTTAACCTTGTCAATATCAAAGGTGGGAAATGTAAGGAATAATAAGATGGATGAAACTTTCCCCCCAATTGTAGAGTGCAATATGATAAGGATGATAGGGAGATGGAGGAAGGACTTAAGCATCAAGTTTCACAACCAAATATCCCTTTAATAAACCATGGTAAATGGGAATTAGACTCATAAATGTTGGCCTATTAAAGGTACGATGGAAGAACTAAGGAATTATCCAAAGGTTTGGATTAAAGGAGAATGATGGGGGATGAATGTTGGGTAATGGATAGGAGGTGGGAAGACATGTTGATGGATAGATGGAAAGGATTGCAAGGTGAACATTGGCACACACCTTGAAGGATGGTGGAGTGATGGAGGAAAAATGGATTTGGAAGGTGAGAGATTTTTAGATGGAGGATTGGAGGAAGCTTTTGGTTCAGCAAATGTGGGTGAAAATTTAGATTTGATTGCTTCTATGAAACTTTTAGGAATCCACATGACTTCTGAATTTGATTTTTTCTTTGTGGGCCTTTGTGGCCTTTGAGATTTTTCTTTTTGCTTTATGGACCTTTGTGGTCTTAGGAAATTTTCCTTTTTATTTGATGGGCCTTTGTGGCCTTTTGAAAATTTCTTTTGATTTATGGACCTTTATGGTCTTTGAAAATTTCCTTTTTGCTTTGATGGGCCTTTGTGGCCTTTTTTATTTTTCCTTTGATTTTGGATCAAATTTTCTTTTATTTTTGTATGCCTCTTGGGGAGACATGTTGATCCTTTGACACATGTGGATTTTGATATGGAAGCTTTTGACATTTGGCACCCAAATTGCTTCCAATAGAAATAGGAGAGGTGGATTGAGATGAATGGTATGGAGGTATTATGGATGAGTGAGTGTAGGTAGAATTTTGAAAGGGCATCAAGGATGTGTGCCTTTGTTGTTCTTGAGGAATAAGATATGGACCTAGGATAGAGGGAAGCTTTGATGGACTAGGATGAGGACCTAAGATAGATGGAAGGTTTAGTGGATTAGGATGAGGACCTAAGATAGATGGAAGGTTTGGTGGATTAGGATGAGGACCTAAGATAGATGGTAGGTTTGATGGGTTAGGATGCTTAGGTGTATAACCAAGGCCATGGTAATATGGGTTTTCTTGAGCAAAAAGGGGTTCTAGGATACCTTGTTCATGAAGGCCTAATCCTTTTCCTTTGTAGTTCATACTTTGACACATTCGTTTACCAATGGGATATGTATTGTTTGTGAAACAAGATGCAAGTCCATTTTGGGGAGGATATGATATGGATGAAAGGATAGGTGTTAGAAGTAAATCAGAGTGAATGAAGGTGGAGGATCCCAATTTGTAGGTGTGGGGTTCATGGATAGCTTTTATAGGTGTGATAGGATCTTGGCATGGGGATGATGGGGTACTTTGATCTTGACTTGGAAGAGGATCACAAGGTGTAGAAGGTGGAGTAGCTTGCTCTTTATTAGGTGTGGAGTCATCATGAAGTGGTATGGAAGGCATATATTGATCTTGAGAAGGATGAACATCCTCATGAAATGAAGGGATATCCTCAGATGGAAGCATATCTTGATCTTGATTAGGAAGGGAGTCATGAGATTTTGTAGAAAGTATATCTTGATCATTGGATTGTAGGACATCATTAACTAGGGTGGAAGAATTATCATGCTCCTGGGATGTAATAGAATCTTGAGATGGTATGGATTCATCAAATGGAATGGAAGGATGACTTGGAAGGATCATTTTCTCTTGAGATGGAAGAGAATATTTGTGGATGAAAAGTGAAAGGAGGGGATCATCATAGAATTCTTGAGAGATTCGGTCTTGGTCAAAGATTGGAAGAACTTGTGGAATTTTGGTATCGTTGGATGAAGTGCAAGAATGTTTTGATCTTGAGGTGTAGAGGAGTCTATGATAGCATGGTTTGGACTGAGAGATTGACATGAATCAATGGATATAGAAGATATGATAGAAGAAGGTGGTTGGATGGAATTGTTGACTTGGGTGAAAGAATCTTGAGATTTATTTTGGGTTATGGGAGATGAAGATAGATGCATGACATGGTAAGATTGTTCAATGTAGTTTGTGTTTGAAGACTTTGATTTGGGTTTCTCATTTAACTTTTTCAAGAATTTACAGAAATTGAACTTGGATGATGTAGTTGTTGGTGGAGAAGGTGTCATGTCCAGATTTCTGTTAGAGGAATAAGAATAGATGTTTGACAACAAATATCCTTCTGTGGTTGTTTCCCTTTGCATATCCCAGATTTGTTGTTGAAGGTTTTTCATTTGATGAGCTAAATCATTCAATTGATCCTCTTCTATTTTAGCCATGGTATTTTGTGTTTCACTGTTTTGAGTTACGGTGTTTTGAGTCTCAATGATTGGAGTTTCAATGGTTGGAGTTTCAATTTTTTTATTTTTCAAGTCCTTTTTCCTTGAGCTTTTGTTTTGGTAACCTTGTTTGAACGGGCATACAAGTGTTATAGTTTAGACTAAATTTTGATCTAGGTTTTGGAAAAAGTACCAAGCATTACAACTAAGTGAAATAGAATGAAGAATTCTAATGAGACTAGGTTCGATTTGACTATATAGCTTCATTTCGTGATGAGAGGATGATAAATATTGATGATAAAACTAGGCCTAATAATCAAATGTGTGATAAATTTGATGATGTTGGTACTTTGTGATGTTAGATATTGGTTTAGGTTGGAAAATTCCACTTGTAGAGGTTAGTTTTAACAAGTTTGAGTTCTAAGGTATCTAAGGAATGATATTGGACTTTGGGAAAGTTTCAAAATTTTGGTTCAAACTGTGAAACTGATGGTAAAGGTTCTTCCTAAATGAGGTACTCAAATCTTTGGAAAAGTTGTGGATTTTTACAATAGTAAAAGATGTATAATTCGGGATTGTTCTTGCAAGCTCTTTTGTAGAAATTGAAGGTCAACCTCTCTCTAAATTCATAAAGTGTTGATAGACATTTTTGGTGTTCTTTTGGACTAAGAGGTTTGAACTTTGGTTTTCAAATTTTGATCTTTCATGAAATCATTTGGTAACACACATGTTTAGACTCCATTTTTATCTAAGGATTGGTTGAATACTTTTGAGGATTCCCAAGATGAGACTTATTGTCAAACAAGAAATGAACCTAGGTCACTATTTTGTGTTTTGCAAAAGGTGCCAAAACAGAGACAAGAGGCGCAACTTGGGACCCTAAAGGCACCAAAATAGAGACAAAAGGCACCAAAACAGGTTCAGACTTGGTTTTTTGAAAGTTTCTTTGAAAATTTTCTTGGTTTTTCTAATTTTTCAATGGGAGACTTGGTTGTTTCACTAAATGCAATTTTGAATCAGGGTTTTCACTTTCGATATGTGATGTTTTGTTTATTTTGAAAACACTTGGATAAAGACACATCAAGCAATGTACACTCCTAAGGTTGTGAAAGACTGTATTCTTTTGGATTCCACACAGGTTTTACCCAAACCACACTTATTCTTAGCGGATGACTAGATGCTTGACCCCACTGGCTCCCCTCCATGACACTCGCTTCTCGGGGAAGCCAAGAATCAATAGCCACGAATCTCCCATAGCATATTTCTCATCTCTACTAAAAAATGTGAGAATGTGGATGCCTTCGCAATGACTGTTGCTGCACCAAAGAATAGATAAAGGTTTTGGCCAAACTACAACAAGGGTTTTAGTAAGGACTTTCTGTTTGTGGGGGTTGACCCATGCAGAGAGAGACCATTGCTACCCTTCTTGTTGGAACCAACCTCGTGATACTGGCATTTTTTCCAGTATCCACACTTATATACCGGTTGGAAATGCGCTTGGCTTTAGCATGTTACCGGTTGGGTCGTTCCCTTGGGTGAGTACTTTTTCCCACAAGGCAGGCCCTCTAAGATAAAAAAAGCAAGCAAGTATACCCATAGTTTGATCAATATTTATTCCACATGAATAAAGAGAGAACACATGCGATATACTCAACTCACACTCGCACACAAAAAGTGAATGGGTCTAGCTTTTTGGTCACCCTATTAAGGGGAGAGCATATGCCTACCATCCATCAAGCACAAAAGACATGGTGTTCATCAACCCTTTAATTAAGCTATGTTCCTAACTTAACCAAAAGGAAACATGATGTTCGTTAACCTCTTTATTAAGCTATGTTCCTAGCTTAACCAAAAGGAAACATGATGTTTGTTAACCTCTTAATTAAGCTATGTTCCTATCTTAACCAAAAGGAAACCAAGTAAATCACTTCCAACCCCTGCAATATGTCAGTAGTTTGATAAGAATGTCTTTGACAAGCATTTTTGGGAAAATTGCAAATCAACAACACAAAGCATTAGCCTTTAGATTTTGCAAAAGGTGCCAAAATAGAGACAAAGGGCACCAAAACAGAGACAAAAGGTGCCAAAACAGAGATAGGGTCTTCGAGAATGGTGCAAAAGGTGCCAAAAGGCTCAGAGAGGCTCACGTTCGTACCTATGAACATAAATTTTCAAGCATGTTAGTAATAAATAGGGAAAGGCCCCACGATGGGCACCATTTTGTGTGTGTGTGAAATGTGCAAAGTTAGTATCAACACAAACCTTAATGAAATGATTTACATTCAAAGATTCAAAGAAAAGTAAACTATTCTAAATTGCATCTTAACGAATCTTTCAAGAACGTCTCATTGTCCTCTATTCTTAATGATTCTTTTAACCTTTTTTCCCTCAAATTTCTATGTGCACAAAGGCTATTAGAATGACACTTAAGAAACTGGATTAGTATTCAACGTGCAAGTCAATCTAATGCCTACATGAAACTATATGCAAACAATGATGATGAATGCTATGATGAGTGGAGGATGATGGTGAGGATAAATGAACAAGTGGAGGTGGATACTATGTTATTGAGCTAGAATGATCTATGCATGATTCTACATATGCTCAAATGTAAACAAAAATAAAACTAATCTAAAATGCAACTATGATGCAATGGGGATGATAAAATGCAACTATGAAGCAATATGTTAATCTAAGAGGTAAATGCTAAGTAGAACATGATATAAAAAACTAGCTATAAGACTCCAAGAATGCTCCAAGCTCCTAAGAGAAACCTGCATAATAACTTTACTTCAAATGTGGATTTAAAATGCAAAGGAAAGGGGGTGTATTTATAGGGTTTCTCGAGCATTTTGTGAGGTGGCACCTATCAACGGTCTAGATTCGAAGGAGAAAGAATAGATGGTGGAGATGGAGAAAATTAGGATGTTGTCCCCTTGACCAAAGACAACATGCCATGTGTGTGGAGGAATCTCTTGACCAATGGGAAACACACCATTTGGATGGGAGACCCAAGTGTGTGAAACAAAGACCTATGTGCTCCACTTTTTTTGGAAGTGTGGGAGAATAAAGCCATGTGCTTTTTCCAATTGGTGGAAGTGTGTGAGGACAATTCTAATTAATAATTAGGCTTATTTATTCTCATGTGACCCTTGTGAGGCAGCACAAGAAAAAGTAGTAGACATGTGATTTAATTCTTAATCAAGATTAAGGGAGATTAATTATATAAACACGTTTAGGATACTTTGTTTATTTAATTATTTAGAAGAATATGATTTTGGAGAATTAATAGAAGAGTGAACAATATAAATAAAGTGAGACTTTATTTATACATAGTTGAAATATTAATTAAATAGGTTGTATTTAATTAATTGAATATGATGACCATTTTTAGGTGTATACAAAGACAAATCCAAATGGAAAATTACATGGGTATGGACATGTAGTGTAGAAAAATGTACTCCTTTAAAATTTCACACTTTGTTTGGGCCCCTCAATTAAAATGGACTTAATTATGCCTTAATAAGCCCTATTTTACATCTACGAGCATAATAAATTACATTTTTCGAAGGGGAAACCCGACAATAATTGATGCCAACACATAACACTTTATCTTGAGCAATGTGTGTTCTAGGAATAGGGACCTAGGACCCATTCACCCATGGGAAAATTGGTCCACCCTAGGCCTTTGAACCTAAATTTAAATTATGTTTTTGGTGATATTTTAATGTCTCTGAATTCAAATTTTGATGTCAGCTTGTAATGTTAAATTTTTGGGAGATTAAGGATACATACCTATAAATACAAGGCCTTTTTATCGATTCAAGTCTAAGCAATATTATCTAGCAAGAGGTAGAGAAGATTTATCAATGATTTATTGTAGCAATCAAGATCTCAAGTATCATGTCAAATTATTCTTGCATCACACATGTTTAAGGAGCTAACATTGTGATGTAGGTTTCAAAGATCAAGTTAATATATTCAAGTCATAATTCAAGCATCAAGATCCACATCCATAGAAGCCATTTCATGCAAGATCAAGATCAATATTGCAACATTCCAAAGGTTTAGTCAAGAGTTTGGTGAGTTACAACTTAGCATTGTTCATTCATCATTCCTTTTAGATTTCATTATTTCAATTCAAGGTTTAATTACCCAAATGGGGTTTGACCAAGGAAAACCCCCATTCACCAAAAATAAAGAAATTTTCCCTTGTGTGTTTGTGTTGCAAATCTTAGGTTGAAGAAAGATTAAAGATCTCTTGGAGAGCAATATTGGAAAAGTTGTGAAAGTTGCAAAATTTGTCAAAGTTATTGTCAATTCATAGAAACTCACCTACAAATCCAATTTGCAATTTTTTGACATTGAAACCCAGATCAAACAAAAGCTATAGATTGACATCAAAGGCAATCAAAATTTGGTTGAAAACCTTGAGCAGAGACCCATTCGCCCATGGGTGAATAAGTCCCAGTCAGCCTCTTGAAACTACCTTTTGGTGATTGGTACATAGTGTTCTATACTTCTCATATTTGCAAAATGTTTTTCATTTCTATTAATATTGATCTTTAAATTGTTGTTTCAAGTTTGAATGAGCATAATTTAGTAGATTTGCTATTTTTAGTTTTTCTCCCAAAAGTGTTGTTCAGGCTAAAACCCCTGTCCTCAAGCATAAGGAAATCAATAGATTCCCTCATTGAGTTGACTCACCTAAGGGCTGTAAGTCAATTCTTTGTGTGGATCTCATTTCCTAATGAAATAGTGAGAAATACGTCTACATTTTTAATTGGTGACCTGCCTTCTAAAAACACAACCTATTTCATTTCATTTTAGCACATATCACCATGCATTATGGAATGAGCTATAAAATATTTACATACATCTACATTACATATCGTATATCCATATATGATAATTTATATGCTCAATAATGATATTTTGAAAAGATGAACATGATATCTTTTAACAAAAACTTATTTCTTCAAAATCAAACAAAGCTAAAAAATACGGTAACAAGTGGAAATATAGAAAATATTTAAAAATTTCTTACAAATAAAATTCCCTAAACTTTACTATTATAATTAAAAAAAACTTGTTAAATGAACAACTTAGAAAATAATTATGTTTATAAAACATAGTCTTATATTTTATATTTAATTTAAAAATATATATAGTTGTATAAGAAAAAAATTAACTTTAAAAATGAATTTTAAATTGTTTATATTTTTTGTAACATATGAAAAAAGGAACCCTAATTTTAATGTCTAATCCTAGCGTCAATTGGCTTCCTTTTCAAAGGTACATTAGAATGGAGATCAACAAGGTGAATAAATTGACTATCAACCATAAAGGTGAGCCAATTAGATCTATATATCATTTCTTAGGGCCTTGAAAGTAGATTGAAAATGATTTGAAATGATTAAACTAATTGAAATATATAACCTAATATGATAAATGCAATATTATGAAAGCACACAAATTGAAACAATAAATTTCAGGTAGATATGAGAAGTACTGGAGATTGTGCACATGTCATAAAAAGTTGTATTTGGCATGCAGAGGAGGACACAAACGCCTAGGGATGTATGGGTCCTTGATAAGGGGGTCCTAAAACTAATTTTACAGTCCTATGATGCTAAATTTGGCCTTTTGTTTTTGGTTGCAGAGTTGTCAGAATGTTGTCAGGTAATTCTATAGTTGAGTTTTTGTGGCTTGACAACTTTTAGAGCTTTGAATGCAAAAAATGACATTTTTCCTTCAATCCTTCTATCCTCTTCAAACATGTAACCTACACATTCAAAGAGAGAGAAAATGTTGGGCCATTTGGGGGCTTTCCTCAGTCAAACCCCATGTAAGTGTTTCCACTTCCACAATGGTAATGCCAATGTCAATGATAGGAATGATAATTGCAAGGAAAAATGATGAAATCACAAAGTGTTGCAACTCACCACCCTTCAATGGTTTCCTTGAAGGATTGAAGTCCTGCACATCACCTCAAGGATTTGAGTCTTTCTTTTTCTTGAATTCTTGAATGCTTTGGAGACCTACAACAAGGGTTATCCTTCACAAAACATGAAAACACATAAAATTTGACATGATGTTGGATCTTGAATTGCTTCTATAATGCTCTGAAATGCTGCTCTTGACTAGCTCAATAGTGCTCTTGATAATAATTTTTCTAGTAGTTTCCTTGTTATATTTGAAATGATAAAATAACTAGGTATTTATATGCAATTATGCTAATTTCTCAAAAATTAGATCCCAAAAGTTGACACTTGAAATTTAAAATTTGAATGTTAAAATACCAACGACAACATATTAAAAATTGGTCCTCGGTGTAAGGCCTTTCTAAAGTTCAATCAACTTGGTGTTCATGAGTGGACACACAATTCAGAGGATAGGTTTCTAATTGAATAGTTCACCAAACCCCAATAAAGGCTTCATTAAGTTATCAACAAGAGCTCGTAAGCTTTTGACAGTGCTAGCACTATATGTGCATTCAAGGATCCTAACTACGCCCTATATTAATGAAACATAGGTGGTCACACATGTAATGAAAACTATAAAGGATAGAAAGGAAACTAAACTATAAAATTATAAAACAAGGGAAATAAGATGAATATGTTGCTTATGCTATGAGTACCTTCTACTTAATGCTGTAACTGCTAATTACTGAATTTGAACTTGTAACTAGCTAACACTATTGACTTATGAATCCTAACTTCTTTGGAGACTAACTCAACATAATGTTACAAAATGTAATTTTTGCTACAATATATCATTCATGGAATTCACATACATATAAGTGAGATTTTGGATAAATGGATACATCAATATAACATCTAATCTAATGAAGAAAATAGGATGGATTGGTAGGACCTTGAGTGGACCTTTCTCGAGTTGTTGTTCCCATAGGAGATATCAAATATGCACTACTAATCAATAAATCATGATAGTAACTAAACTCCTTTATTGCATAAGAATTTAACTTATTACAATTTGACAAGAATCTTTAAGAGATTTCCCATTCAGAGATGCATATCCTTTACAACTAAATAACAAAAAACTAACTACAATGAAGTATTGTATGGTAAACAATCTAAAAAATAGATTTTCTCCTCAACCATCAATCCTAATATATAGGCATGGGAGGAGTTTTATTCACACAAAGACTAAAAACATGACATAAATGACACTGTCCCTCAAGAATAGGGAGAGGACTAGTTTGTGTAATTGATAACATATTTGAAAAAGGTAGAAGAAGAGAATTCAAACTATAGCTCTACATTAATGGTATGACAGAGACATGCTCTATGCAAACTATCAAGTCATCAAGCTTTTCTACTTAGAGTAGACTCCTTCCTGTCATCTTATTTGGTGTTGGTGATGACTCACAGTTGACCATTCAATGGTCATATTCATTCCTTCTTGGAGTTATCACGTTTCTAGTGTTCTGGCTTCTCCTCTTCAATTGGCTTCGGTCTTATGTTGCGGGCTGCAAATCTAGTTGTTGTGGGTTACAATTCTCCTTATCTGCAAATGGTCAATTTCATCCTAAAGCACACACATAATTAACAATCATAAATCAAACATAGAATCATACAAAATTTCATGAAAATTCATATATCCACACATGCAAATACCATCATATCATAATTATATTTTCACATACTAAAGTCTGGTTTAAGATGCATGAAAGATATAAAATATGTATAAGTCTTTAGGATTGTTTGCAAACTTGGCAGGTTGAAATGCTAAAAGTCATGAACTTAATGAAAGAAATCTATCTAATATCTAAGCTCATCACCAGACAAGATAGGGGGGCCCATACGCTCATGGGAATATGGGAGTGACCCTATCTTCCAATACTTTTAGTGTTGGGACCAAAACATTAATAGTTTACATTTATTCAATGCTTGCAATCCTTCAGAAAATAGTGAAAATAGGCTTTGGAAAGCATAGTTTAGGAAATTAGGGACTTAATTAGGCTCATTAATTTTGGGGGAGAAAAACATAGTGTGAAATTGTTAAGGGGCACAATTTTTGACACTACATTTAGCCCCCACTTTAGTGAGAATATGAACTTACGCTCAAACTCACACTAAAGTAGAAAAATGTGTCAAGAGGGGTCCAATTGTCCAAATGTTGAAGAGATGGGATGAAAAAGGAACAAGGGAGATGACCAAGCCTCTAGGATCTTATATACCATGGAAAACCAACACAGGTATAAATGAACACACACATTATGATATGCAACAAGATAACATATGCTAACATACAATGTCAACATGAAATGTAAAAAGAGGGTATGGAATAACAAGTTGTATTTTGCTAGGATCCATACAAAATGCGTTCATGACTCACACAATAGAAAAGTTTTATATTTTCCAAGTGAATCACAAATCAGAAGGCACATGGGCTAGTGAAGACCGTTTTTCACTAGGTGAGCCCCCAAGATAGGGTAGCAAAATGAGAAACACACTAGGTCTAGTCAATTTTCACTAGGTGTGTACCCATAACCCTACCAAGAGTTATTCTCCCTAATAAAATTGATAAGGTGCTACAAAATGATCAAAATTCTATGCCAACACTACACTAAGTTCAATGCCTATGAACAAAGTGAAGCAAATAAAATTTCAATGTCAATGTTAATGCACCACTAAGTCCAACCCCTGTGAACAAAGTGAAGCAAAATAATGCCAATGTATGCCCCCACTTTAAAGAAATTGCAAAACACCATGTTGTGTGCAATTAACTTAAAGTAGAAAATGATAAATGTCATACAACAAAAGATCACAAGAGCTTATTTGGAAACCCCTATGCCAATGATATGTTACCAAATAAAGCTACATCATGATAAGGAGATTCCCCCAAAATGCAATGTAACATAGAAAGGAACATTGAGGGATCCACAGATCTGGGGTTAGTATATGTCTTTGCTATAGTAGTATAATAGAGCTTGAAATTGACATCATTCCCCAAATACTGGTGGAACAATGAACTCAAAGGAGGAATGAAACATAGAGGGAGAAGACAAACAAGATTTTAGGTCAACATGGAAGAGACCTAAATGTCCCAACACATTTCATCATCCCCAAAAGGAAAAAATAAGACAAAAAGGAAAAAAAAAGTTGACAATGTATAGAAGAATGAGGATACAAATAAAATAATGTTACGACAGGTTCATTTCCTTTGTATCCCTACACCAACATAGCAACAAGGGTTATCCAAAGAAAAATCACAAGCATAAATACACACCAAGAAGCACAACATGAGAGGTTACATCACATACAAGAAAATAAAAAGAACACATGAAACACACATAAATGGGTATCGCTCATGCAAGTCATTTGCATCCCAATATTGCTCATCATAAATAAAAGGCCAAAAACTAGACAAAGGGACTACAACAAGTGTCGTACTAGGAGCATCTCCAAGTGAAACACATGGTGGGTCACTTTCATTAGGAGGAGCATCACGATTTCCCCCATCTAAATTCATTTGCTTTGAAAATAAAACATATTAAGCTCATCATGCACCTCCTCATCAATTTTATCAATTTTCTCTTCGTTATCAAAATTGATCACAATGGAAGGTTTTAATACAATAGCAGTTGATACTTCTTGTTTTATTTCTTATTTTGGTTCCATTTCTTGTTTTTATGAGAGTTGTATTTCTTCTTGAGTTGTTTCCATAAGAATTGCATTATCATGTATTGTTTTTATAAAGAAGCTAAGGTAGTAGAACAACTTCCTACACTAATCTTGAGAGGAGGATAATGCAATTTAAAATTTACAAATATTTAATAGTTACAGAAACTTAAATAGAAATAAACATAAATATCATGCATACCACTACACAATGATTTATGTGGGGAAAACCCTTTTGGGAGAAAAACCCCACACTCTAAAAGCTGCCCAATATATTATTCAAAAATCACAAAGATTACAATATACTTGTAGAGCAAGCTTCTCATAGGAGTAGCACCACCAAAGATCAAGAAACAACATGACTGCTATTAGACTCTTAGAAAACATCATAGTCTACAATTATAGTACAACACCCTCATAAAATAGGGTTACCTTCTAGGGAAATACATGCCAACAAAATATCCACCATTAGATCTAAAACCTAATAATTAATGGTCTAGATTTGCAATGTATCATTTATTTAATGTATGTCAACCATTTTAGGATTTTTCTGAAAAAGTTAACAAAAAGTTCTTTATATGCATCCCACTCCTCCCCTTGCCACCATTGTATATTACACCTATCAGTGTAACTAGGAAATATATATATATATATATATATATATATTCATATATATATCCTATCAACAATAACCTTTATATAATTGCAAGTTTGCAACACATTTTCCCAACAAATCTCCCACTTGTTGAACACCTTGCAAGAGCAACGGGAGGGAGTAAACATTGTCTCTTAATTGCTAGGGGCCAAAAGGCCCATAGTCTCTGAAAACCATCTAAACTTCTCTGTGCTCATAAGCTTAGTTAAAGAATCAACAACATTCATCAAAGCCTCTACCTTAACCAAATTTACCCTATCATCTTTGACCATATCTCCAAAAAAATGATACTGTACATCAATGTGCTTGGTCTTGGCATGAAATGTCAGGTTCTTGTCTAGACATCACACTCTAATTGTCACAATAAATTGTCACTACACCTTGTTTTATTCCAATATCTTGACAAAGTCTCTTAAGAAAAATGGATTCTTTACAAGCATGAGTAGCTGCCATATACTCTGATTTAGTAGTGGAAAAAACAACCACAACTTGTCACTTACTCATCCAACTAATTACACCACCAAATAAAGTAAACATATAAGCATGGGTGGATCATCTACTATCAATATCACCTGCCCAGTCTAAATCCACATAACCATGAATATCAAGGGAAATATCATCTTCAGTCACATTACTATGATAACATAAGGAATAATTTGAGTCACTGCACAAATATCTGAGGACCCTTTTAACTACATCCAAATGAACTCTACCAAGATTAGACATGTACCTGGAAAGAACTCCCATTGCTTGGGAAATGTTTGGTCTAGTACAAACCATAGCATACATCAAACTTCCAACTGCACTCTGGTAAGGCACTCTACTCATGTCTTCCATCTCTGATGGAGATGTTGGACAATCTAAAATAGATAACTTTGTTCCAACAAAAAGGGGAGCACACAATCATCTACAATCTTGCATGTTAAATCTATATAAAATTGAATTGACATACTTACTTTGGCCAAGCCATAGCTTTCTGTTCTCTCTCTCTTTTAATTTCCATCCCAAGAATGTGTCTAGCTACACCAAGGTCTTTCATTTCAAATTTAGCAGCAAGTTGAGATTTCAGTTGTGAAATCATACCTTTCCCTTTGCCAATAAATAACATATCATCAACATATAATGTAATAAAAATTAAATGATCACCATCAGTTTTATAATAAACACAATGATCTAATTTAGAATGACCAAATCCCAAACTCAACACATATGTATCAAATTTCTAGTACCACATCCTAGGACTCTGTTTTAAGCCATACAAATATTTCTTCAATTTTCAAACCAATTCACTTTTACCTTTCACCACATAGTGCTCTAGTTGTGTCATATAAATATCTTCCTCCAAGTCACCATGAAGAAAAGAAGTTTTCACATCCATTTTCTCAACCTCTAAATCATAAGCAACAACAATAGCAAGCAAAAATTTAATGGATGTCATTTTTGCAACATGAGAGAATATCTCACCATAATCAACACCCTCAACTTGAGAGTAACCTTTTGCAACCAACCTTGCTTTATACTTCTCAATACCTCCATCTGAACCTATATTTTTCTTGAACACCCATTTGCAACCAACATGTTTTCATCCTTTAGGAAATGGTACAAGATTCCATGTGTCATTCCTTTTCAAAGATTTCATTTCTTCATCTATAGAAATATTCCAGGATTCTACATCATTCATACCTAATGCTTCTTCCATATATCTAGGTTCATCCATGTTAGTATTCAAACCAAAAATATATCTCCAATCATTCGATGAATACCTTTCAAGTGGTTGTCTATTCCTTGTAGACCTGCGAACAAGTTGAGTTGGAGGTTCTTCCTCCTCTTCTGAAGATTTAGAGCTAGACAAGCTCTCCTCAACTTCTTGTCTATCCATGGGTCTCGAGTCAACTTTCTCAGGTGTAGCAAGAAATTGAATCGCATCTTCCTATTCTGGCTACAATGTAACAGAAGAAGGCTTAGTTTCTGTAAAAATAGCACTTCTACTATATATTACCTTTTGTGCAACAAGATCCCAAAGCTTGTATCCTTTCACACCATAACTATATTCGATGACGATATATTTCACAACCTTGTTCTCCAACTTTGTTTGCTTCTCCTTTGACACATGTGCATATGCCTCACAACTAAAAACTCTAAGATGTCTTAATGAAGGCTTGTGACCTGAACATGCCTCTATAGTCGTCTTATCAACAAGAGATGATGTAGGAGACCTATTAATTAGGTAATAGGAAGTGGCAACAACTTTATCCCAAAACCTTTGTTCTAGGCCAACACCACTTAACATAATCCTAGCCTTCTCCATCAATGTCCTATTCATTCTTTTTGCAACTCCATTATGTTGTAAAGAATATAGAGTTGTCTTCTATCCATGAATACCACAATGTTTACACAATCTATCAAAATCATTAGAGAAAAATTCACCACCATTATCAGTCCTCAAACATTTTATTTTCTTTCCAGTCTACAACTCAACTATTTCTTTAAATTCTTTAAATCAATTGAAAACTTCATATTTACTCTTTAGAAAATATACCCATGTCCTACTATAATCATCAACAAATGAAACATAATATGTGGATTTACCAATCAAAGGGACATCTATAGGACCAAACACATCAGAATGAATAAGATCCAACACACCACAAGATTTATGAGAACTTGAGTAAAATTGAACGCGGTTTTGTTTTCCATAAATGCAATGCTCACAAAAAATGAATTCAAGATTACAATCAGACAAACCTTCAACAAGGTTTTTATTTTTCAAGGTCCTTAGACCCTTTTCTCTAATCACCAAGTCTTTGGTGCCATAACATAGTTTTCTCTATAGGTAACTTTGATTCAAAAGAAAGAGCACCCTTGGGTACCCAAAAGCCATGACCATCTATTAAAGGTAAAACCATCACTTCTTCCATAGACTTGATTTTCACAGAAGTACTATTGCACTCTCCGATGCATGCATCAAGATTATACAATGTGTCATATATGACACGTCTAGCAATCACCATAACACCTTTGACAATCTTGCATCTTGCATCAGAAAATACTACCTGCACACCCTCATCTATTAGTTTTCTTAAAGATAATAGATTTTGTGCTAATCCAAGGATATGCAACACACCATTAATCATTTTTATTCTACCATATAGAAACATGATTTTAACTTTACCACGGCCAACAATTCCTAAATAGGAATCATCACTGAAGCACACCCTACCTCCACCAAATTCTTCATATTCAAAAAACCAATCTCTATTAAAGGTCATATGGAAAGATGCACCTGAGTCAATTAACCATGCATCATTACCTACACAAGTTGCCAAAGTTGCAATGAACGTGTCACCATCTTCCTTCTTGGACTCAAAATTAGAATCAAAATTCTTCTTTTTCTTCTTTTTCTTCTTCTTTTCTACTTTGTTGTCCTTATGAACATGTCCAACCTTACCATAGTTCTAGCAAATAACTTTGGACTTTCTAAGAGACTTAGATCTCCCCTTGGACTTGGATTTGTCACGCTTAATTCTTCTTGTCTTTTTCCTTAGGTCTTCCATGAACATTTAGGGCCTTCTTGGTATTAATGGATACCTTTCTCCTCATCTCTTCAGAAAGCAATGAACCCACCACATCTTCAGTCTTCAATATAACATGAGTATTATTCCCAATAGCCATAACAAGAGAATCCCATGAATCAAGCAAAGAATAAAGTAGGATCTGAAATTTATCTTCCTCATCCATTTTAACACAACCTAATGCCAACTAAGCCACTAGCATATTCAATGCTTCCAAGTGGTTTGCATTTCTCCCACCTTCTTCCGTTCTCAAGGAATGCAATTTCTTCCTCAAGAAAATATTGTTCACTAAAGATTTGGCTTGATACATCTCACCAAGCTTCTTCCATAGTTTAAGTGCAGAGGTCTTCTCATGGACATTGATTAAAATAGAGTCTACCAAGCACAATTTGATTAGACCCTTGGATTTATGATTCATAACATCATATTGAGTAACCTGAGTAGGATCTGCAGGCCTTGAAACATTCTCATCAACATCATCCCATAGATCTCAATCTACCAATAGATCCTCCATCTTCAGCTTCCACATCTTAAAATTATTTCTAGAAAATTTATCCACCTCTATTCTCCCTGATGAACTTGCCATCGGAAAATTCCTGCAACAAGATCACAAAGTATCTTCTGCACAAGCTCCCACTCAAAGCTAGATTAGTTCAAAAAACCCAACAACCCACAATTGAAACCAAAGGTGATATGGCTCTGATACCACTTGTAAGGAAACTAAGGTAGCAGAACAACTTCATACACTAATCTTGAAAGGAGAATAATGCAAATCTTTTACAAATATTTAACAGTTACAAAAACTTAAATAGAAATAAACATAAATATCATGCTTACCACTACACCATGATTTATGTGGGGAAAACCTTTTCAGGAGAAAAACCCCACACTCCAAAAGCCACCCAATATATTATTTAGAAATAAAAAAGATAGAATGTACTTGTAGAGCAAGATTCTCATAGGAGTATCACCACCAGAGATCAAGAGACAACACAACCACTATCAGATTCTCAAAAAACATCACCGTCTAAAATCATAGTACAACGCCCTCATAAAATAGGGTTGCCTTCTAGGACAAGATAGGGAAACAAAATATCCACCATTAGATCTAAAACCTAATAATTAACGGTCTAGATTGATAATGTATCATTTATTTAATGTATGTCAACCATTTTAGGCATTTCTAAAAAAGTTAACAAAAAATTCCTTACACACGTCCCACTCCTCACCTTGCTACCATTGTAGATTACACCTATCAGTGTAATTAGGAAACATATATATATATATATCATATAAAAAATAACCTTTTATATAATTCTAAGGTTGAGACACATCTTCGAACAATTTTGTTCTTTTATTCTAATTGGCAAGCAATAGCACCACTTCTATACCTACGCTCTTTAGCATTTTGATTTCTTCTTGCACGATTTTCAATTTGTGATGGGGTAGGAGTGGGTTTCTCAACCATTGGTATCTTTTTTCCCTTAAGGGAGGAACTAAAGGAACCTTTAGGGGTTGGAAACCACTATCTCTTTAGATTTATACACTCATTTTATCTTTGGAGGAACAAAAGGAATCATGTAATTGTCTCTTGGTTTTTATAGGAGATGGGTGGAGGAATTGCAACACATTTACCTTGGTGATTTGGAAGGGTCTTCGCTTGAGGAATTGGTTCATCCACAACTATTGCAATAGAAGGAAAAACCATGGACCTATCATTCTTAGGAATGTTGCAAAGAGATAACTCTATTATGTGCTTCACTTTACACTTTTGGTATGAATTAAAAAATAAATATTCATGAGGCTTTATAGGTTCCATAGGTTGAGGCAAAAATAAATCCAATGAAAAATTCCCACAAGAAGATAATGATTAAATCCTCTATGATGCACTATAAATATCTTATTTTCAAAGGGGAACTTTATGCACTTGTGAATAATCGACATGATAAAATTCATGGAGTGTTGTCATCGGTAGCCTAGCTTCACAAAGAATTTGTCAAATGATGGGATGATGGATAATGAGACATATATTTTCTTTGGTCCAACTTTTAGAGGAAGAGTGATCAAACCTATTGTAGGGTGAGAAAAACCATCATGAGTTTTTATCCATGCTTTTGATTGTTCATAAAAATATTAATGAAGCTCTTGCAGAAATAAGAATTCCTCGATGATCACATTCTCTACACACACAAGATCAATGAGTATTCCTTGCACAGGTTTTCATTGATATGGTTAGAAAGATAGAGAGAACCATCGGGTGCATGTCTAGGTGCATCACTATGAGTGAAAGAAATGTTGGGTAGCAGTGGTTTGGCCCTTATGAGGTTGAACATTTATTAGACCAACCATACAATCTACTTCTCTTCATTATTTTCATCATTCATTTCATCAGTCTTATCAACATTCATCTCATCATTCTTAACATAAAAAGCTTGTACAAAGTTGGATGAATGTCTAGGCATATGATTGGTAAAAAATTGTAAGTTTTAGTTATGTGGGGCAATAGATTTATTCCCTTGATCATTAACACCACCCAATTGGATGTGATTAGAATCAATGAGGTCTTGAAATTGATGTTTAGGACACATGCATCACTTTGTATCATGTCCATTTGTGTGATGATATTGGCAAAAGGAATTTGGATTTTAAGTTTGAAGGTAAAGGTTTGGTTATGTCCACAAGTTTGACAGGAGGCAATTAGATTAGGTTCTTACTCAAAAGTTGTAACATGATAGAATGGAGAGTGTCCAGTAGTTGGGTGAATTGCTCTTCTTTTGATCTAAATTGGTATTGAGTTGGACTTATAGCCATGACTTGAGGTTCAATGTGGTTGGTTGTTGGAGGTGTATGAAACTTGATAAATTTTTTGTTTTTCTTTTTGAATGGTTGATAGTTGTTTTGGGGTATTGTAATAACCCATTCTAAATTATTACTTAATTATCATTATTGTAAATGACAAATGAATATATTCCAAATTAAAAGGACATAAATAGTGGCTAAAGTCAATCATAGCTACACATGTCCATTTAAAACGAGTCAACGATTCATATATTCACTTCAAAAGTCAAATTACAATATCAAGTTTGACTTGGATCTTAAGGCCACAAAGTCATTTCATTGTGCACTTTACATCAATTTCATGAATGTATTACATCAAGTTACATCTTAAACTATAACAATATTTTTAAAAACTAAGGTTCTTCCTTGACGCTAGCCTCCACTAGTGGACGAGAACATGGTCGAAGTGCTTTACTGCCCAACCAAAAAGCTTATGCTTCCTCATAATTAGAATTATCCTCACACACTTCCACCAATTGGAAAAAGCACATGGATTTATTCTCCCACACTTCCAACAAATTTGGAGCACATGGGTCTTTGTTTCACACACTTGGGTCTCCCATCCAAATGGCATGTTTCCCATTGGTCAAGAGATGCCTCCACACATATGGCATGTTGTCTTTGGTCAAGGGGACAACATCCTAATTCTCTCCATCTCCACCGTCTATTCTTTCTCCTTCGAATCTGGACCATTGATAGGTGCCACCGGCTCACAAAATGCTTGAGAAACCCTATAAATACACCCCCTTTCCTTTGCATTTTAAATCCACATTTGAAGTAAAGTTATTATGCAGGTTTCTCTTAGGAGCTTGGAGCATTCTTGGAGTCTTATAGCTAGTTTTTTATATCATGTTCTACTTAGCATTTACATCGTCAATTAACATATTGCTTCATAGTTGCATTTTATCATCCCCATTGCATCATAGTTGCATTTTAGATTAGTTTTCTTTTTGTTTACATTTGAGCATATGTAGAATCATGCATAGATAATTCTAGCTCAATACCATAGTATCCACCTCCACTTGTTCATTTATCCTCACCATCATCCTCCACTCATCATAGCATTCATCATCTTTTTTTGCATATAGTTTCATGTAGGCATTAGATTGACTTGCACTTGCACGTTGAATACTAATCTCATTTCTTAAGTGTCATTCTAATAGCCTTTGTGCACATAGAAATCTGAGGGCCAAAAGGTTAAAAGAATCATTAAGAATAGAGGACAATGAGACGTTCTTGAAAGATTCGTTAAGATGCAATTTATAATAGTTTACTTTGCTTTGAATCTTTGAATGTAAATCATTTCATTAAGGTTTGTGTTGATACTAACTTTGCACATTTCACACACACACAAAATGGCACCCATCGTGGGGCCTTGCCCCGTTTATTACTAACATGCTTGAAAATTTATGTTCATAGGTACGAACGTGAGCCTTTTGGAGCCACTTGAAGCCTTTTGCACCATTCTGGAAGACCCTATCTCTGTTTTGGCACCTTTTGTCTCTATTTTGGTGCCCTTTGTCTCTGTTTTGGCACCTTTTTCAAAATTTAAAGGCTAATACTTTGTGTTGTTGATTTGCAGGTTTCCCAAAAATGCTTGTCAAAGACATTCTTATCAAACTATTGACATATTGCAGGGGTTGGAAGTGATTTACTTGGTTTCCTTTTGGTTAAGATAGGAACATAGCTTAATTAAGAGGTTAACAAACATCATGTTTCCTTTTGGTTAAGTTAGGAACATACTTAATTAAGAGGTTAACGAACATCATGTTTCCTTTTGGTTAAGTTAGGAACATAGCTTAATTAAAGGGTTGATGAACACCATGTCTTTTGTGCTTGATGGATGGTAGGCATATGCTCTCCCCTTAACAGGGTGACCAAAAAGCTAGACCCATTCACTTTTCGTGTGCAAGTGTGAGTTGAGTCTATCGCATGTGTTCTCTCTTTATTCATGTGGAATACAGATTGATTGAACTATGGGTATACTTGCTTGATTTTGTTTATCTTAGAGGGCCTGCCTTGTGGGTAAATTATGTTTTTGGTAATATTTTAATGTCTCTAAATTCAAATTTTGATGTCGACTTGTAATGTTTAATTTTTGGGAGATTAAGGATACATACCTATAAATACAAGGCCTTTCTATCGATTCAAGTCTAAGCAATATTATCTAGCAAGAGGTAGAGAAGATTTATCAATGATTTATTGTAGCAATCAAGATCTCAAGCATCATGTCAAATTCTTCTTGCATCACACATGTTTAAGGAGCTAACATTGTGATGTAGGTTTCAAAGATCAAGTCAATGTATTCAAGTCATAATTCAAGCATCAAGATCCACATTCATTGAAGCCATTTCATGCAAGATCAAGATCAATATTGCAAAATTCCAAATGTTTATTCAAGAGTTTGGTGAGTTGCAACTTAGCATTGAGATAGGATGATGTGGACGAGGGATTAAGATAGGGGTATTGTGATGGCATATTAGGATAAGAGGATGTGGGTGTTGGATAAGAGGATGATGTAGATGAAAGATATGATAGATATGATGGATATCCCTTTTCAAAGGTAGAATAAGGAGCATGATTAGGCATGGATGAAGACATAACGGGATAACTTGAAGGGGTGGCTAGATTTTGGAAAACGGGTGGAGAAAGCTTACTAACAATGATAGTGTCAAGGGGATCTATGCCATATTCTTCTTGATCGACAAGACTTTCGTTATAGTTGTCGACATAATTAGGGTTTCTCTTGACTACTATTGACGAAGGATAAGGATTCATGATGATGAAAGGAGAAAGAGGATGGATCAAAGATTTTGGACGGAAACAGACTAAAGCTCAAATCGGGATTTAGGTGAAGCTTAGATTAGGATGATTGGTTGATGCGATGGGATTGATTTTGATGATCGGATTTGATTATCAAAGGATGATCACGACACCGAATCTGCTTCGAGATGGAAGTAGATTGATTGGGTCGAATGTGATTAGATAGGGATGTGACTGGATTGGATTGGATAAGATCGATTGATGATGGATAAGATCAACTGATGGATCAGATAGGATGATGAAAGGGACTATAAACCTCGTTCAGAGATTACCCTAGGTGACTTAGGATACTGATTGATCAGGTTAAAGGATAAATGGATGATTGTGGCACCGAATCCCCTTTGAGATTGAAAGTGGATTGATTGGGCCGATGATGATGATTAACTTAGGGGTATGTGCAGGATCATGATGGGCCAAAAAGTGGCAATGGGGAAAAAATTACATTTTTCATCAACCCAAAAATGCAAAAATTCTGAGTTGAATTTTTTGTGGCTTGGGTGTCAATACACACCTCCAAAGCAATAACCAAACCAAAATCTCCATATCGGATATCCAATTCAAATTGGATATCCAATCCAAATCGGATATCCGATTTGAAGCAAACATATATATAAAATTCAGGCCTGTTAAAATCATTTGACATTCACAAACAGGCCGCGACGCACAGTGAGGAGGTTCTCCGCATATCTGATATCCGATTTATCCGATATCTATTTTGAAAAGGTTAGATTTTAGATTTTTCTTTGCTTTGATCAAATTTTGAATTAGATTTGTATAATTTCAGTAAGTTTTTAATGGATTTTTTTTCAAAATAGGGTTTTTGATTGAATTTTTATGAAAAAATTGAGTTTAGAATGGATTTTGATTAACAATGAATGTTTTTTTATGGATTTTGATTAAAAATGAATTTTTTTTATGGATTTTGATTAAAAATGGATGTTTTTTTATGGATTTTGATTTAAAAATAGTGTTGTTTATGTATTTGTATTAAAAATTAGAGAATTTTATAGATTTTTGTTAAAAAGTAGGTTTTTTGGTTTTTAAAAACTAGGGTATTTTTATAATATTTTCATTTATACTGTCTAATTTCAATTAGATTAATTAGTTTTTAACTTCAATCAGGCATTATGGCTGCTGAAAATGAAAATGAACAAATTCCAAATGATCCACTAACTGAGAATGAAAATGCACAAATACCAAACGCTCCACCACTTCCGCAGCCATCAATTGAAGAATTAATTGGTGAAAAATTACAACAATTAAAGGGAATTTCTGAAGTTTATAAGAGAATCCCTCGATTATTCGAGATGTCAAACACATTGAAGGATATAAGTAAAAATATAGAAACCCTCTCCACCAAACATAATGCATTTCATTCGTGGCGAGAAGACATGAGGGAATATTATGCATGTGGATTGTCTTACGATGATGTGAAAGATCTCAGAATAACCAAATCCCAAATAGCCTCTTTATTTGTTAACCCCCACACTAGTTTTCCAGTTAATGTTAATAAACCAAAACCTTCTATAAAATGGTGCACGCATAGGGAGATTGTAGATAACTTTTGGGATCGTTGGTGTATGGTTTTTGATAAACCATCGAACAAAAATTGTGATATACCATTTTACTTTATTAAAAAATTATATGCTGAGTTTGTGTTAGGGCATCATGTCTATTACTTTGACGTTAAACCCTTCCAGGGCGTTGGTGGAGGTATTCCCCAAGATAGACCAGGGGCAGTTAGAGTAGTACTACGCCCATATGTTCCCCCTCCTCCCCTTCCTCCACCACCTCCAGTATATCATCCAAATATTATGCAAGATGTAGCCACACAAACTATCCAGTCTATTCACTCTTTGAGTGGCCTTTTGGTTTCACATGCTTCTACAGTAGCTTAGCCACATTCTGGTGATGTTGGCGATGGTTCGAGTGCTGCTGCGTCATCCTCGTCAGGTCCACATATTTGTGTGCCACATACTTGCTCCATGTGCCGCCAGATATGCTTGGGTCCTCTTGTACAACCTGCCGAGCATCCCTTGGACACTTCTAATTATGACCTCCATAATGTGGACATTATAGATCAAACTCAGGGGAGTGGAGCGCACCCTACATAGTCCTCTCTTGCTAAAGAGGGGGACATTGGAATAGTGACACAGGTAAGATTTAAGTTGCAAATTCATAACTTGCAATTTTTTTTAAATGAATATTAATAAGAGATAGTATAATGTACTAATATTTATTTACATGGTCTATTTAACAGTTGATGTCTGAGGAGGAGCTCGCACAGGTGATTGATAGCACCCTTAGGGCCATTTCATTTGGCCTCGTTACACACATAGTATATATTTTTTCACTCACTTGTTTACATTTTTTTACTATATACTTGCTTGTCATTTGAATTGTCATAAATGAAATTATATAATAACTTATATGTTTATCTTATTTTCCTCTTGTAGGAAATACCTAGTGCGAGCGAGGTGCAACCTTGTCCAAATTATGGAAGTGCAATGTTAGATAAGGGGAAGGTAATTGAACTCAAATTTGATTGAATTAAGAATTTTAAGATCTTATATTGATTATACATACATCGAAATAGATTGGTAATTTCATATGTACTTGTCATTTTTATGTACAGGCAATTATGAGCTATACGTCATTGTTGACAAGTGCGAGCAAGGTGCAGCCTTGTCCAGATTATGGAGATGCAATGTTAGATAAGGGGAAGGTAATTGAACTCAAATTAAATTGAATTAATATTTAAAGATCTTATATTGATTATACATACATCAATATAGATTGGTAGTTTCATATGTACTTGTCATTTTTATGTATAGGTAGTTATGAGCTATACATCGTTGTTGACAAGTGCCACAACACTTGAAGCAGTACGTATTGGAGCACTTGAAGGAGTAGGTGTTGAAGCACCTCAAGGAGGAGGTGTCGAAACACCTAAAGGAGATAAAGAAAAAGATCAGCCTAAAGAGGTATGTGTTTATTTTATTTTGTGTTTGGTATTTATATGTTCCTATACCGATAATTGTATGCTAACTTGGATCAATTTTATATTTTTGTTCACATATATAGATTGACATTACAAAAGTTGGTTTGGTCGGTTCTTTGAGAGGGGCATATTCTAGGACTCCTGATCCTTTGAAGAGATGAATATTTTAGGTAATCAAGATTACAATTTTAGAGTTCAATTATAATTCAATGTATATTGATTTTGATGTTATTTATTCAATTTTAAATCATATAGTATAACTAATCTCAATTGTGGTTTGAATTTTTCTTGTGCAGCTACCTTCAGAGCCAATGAGTGCTGCAAAGAGGCTCCATTTTGATGATCCACCAGTAGTTTAGGATGAGATAGACATTTTGGCATGTAAATTTTGAATAGACATCGAGATGGCATATGCCACATTTTTTAAAACTTTGTTTGAGTTGGCGTTGATGCCATTTTTGTATATGGAGATACACTCAGGATTATTGGATAGGTTGATATATAGAAGTTGACAATCAAAATTTATTTTCTTCCTCATGTGCATGATTAAACTCTTTGAAAATTTAATCAAGTGAGCAATGGTTAAATATCAATGTACAAGAGCATAAAAAAGAATGGTTGTATTATGTAGTTTATATTCATATCATTGATTACATTGCATTGTATATCTTTCAAAATCAAAGCATTATTTCACATTGCATAACTAACAACTAGATGCTGATAGACAAAAAAAATTTCAATTACAATATAGTTTTTACAAAGTCAACCTAAGCAGTTATGCAATTACTTCACATTATATAACTAATAACTAGGAGCAACTGTCAAATGAATTTTCTTGTCATGGAATTTTATGAGACTACATTTCTTTGAGGCATTTTTTCAAACAATTCACTGCCTTGTCTATGCCACCACATTTTTCATACATGTGTACCAAAGCTTTTTATCAAACAGTTCACTGGTTTGTTGTTATGGCTAAAATCCTAAAACAAGTGCTTTCAAACAAGCTATGGATTGATGCAGAGTGGGGGTGAAAACATATGTGAAAACTACCCTTGACTCCTTTGGACCAAATTTGAGAACCAATAACATGCCCCTGTCCTAGGCTAGTGAATTAGCCCTCTTTTACAAAGTGAGTTCCCTTTAAACACTTGATCTTCACAAGAACACCCCAAAAAATCTTTAGTTGTGTCATAAAACAACAAATTACAAGATTATTCTACACGGACAAGTCCTTTAGCAGGATGTCCCATGAAACCATCTGTTTGCTATGCAAATGCATGGGGTTTATTGAAAGTCCCACTTGCACAACTCCCTTGACCATGCCACCAACTTAGACACCTCTATTATGACCCCAATATGCTTAAACGTTAAAGAGATTCCCCCACTCTCATTGATTTTAACAAACCCTAGGCTAAAAGCTTCATTTTCATGCAATTTAAGTAGTCATTTGCTTAGTACAACAACTCCAAGACTCACAAATCATTTCCCCTTTCTTAAATGGACCTGCACACGTTCAAATTACATTGTACACATCCTCTCCACCAAGCCACATAAAAGGTACAGTAGGAGGAGGGCTTCAATAATTCATAATTTACTCAAAAATGCAAAATCTGGGTTCACTACTCACCTTGATAAAACTTGGCACAAAACTCACAAAAAATGAAAAGAAAGCACTCCAACCATCTTTAAAGGGGTCTCAGGCTTGCTGCCCCCAAAATGATCTTATTGATTCTTCACAAAATTACATTCATCAATCCCCAAAATGACTTCCTCAACCTTTTTTAAGACTCTCCCCCAGACAAAAAACTGACCAACTCCCAATAATTGACTTACAAACTAAGTTACTTGTTTGGGTTTGGTGGTTCGGTTCGCCAATTTGACTAAATGTTTTTTGGGGGTGGTTCGGTTCGTTAGTAAAAAACCATGTAAAAATAAAAAATATATATATGCAACATAGAAGCATGAAATATGATTAGAATATCACATAACATCATATAAACCATAGCAACATTAATCATTTGGGGAAAAAATCGGCAAACCAAAAGTTTAGGATTTTTTGAAAAAAATTGGAAAAAATCAGAAAAAAAATAGGAAAAAATCAGATTTACAAAAAAATGCAAAAAATTGAAGAAAATAGTTAGAAACTACTTTTAAAAAAAAATTAATGGCATTTCCATAGCATACAGACATTGAGAGCCAAATAAAATACAGAGTTCAATCCATGAATTATAGAAAATAGATTTTCGTTGGTTATATTCATATCGTTGATTACATTGCACAAAACATACTACAACTGCATAAATATCAGATGGTGACAGTTGTCAAAATGTCTATTACAATATAGTTTGTGACTTTGTACAAAGTCAACCTATAAACTAAGTACAAAGTTCCAAAAAAATCAATTGTAGCAAATGACGTGCTAGAGGGCAGAACCTCTCGATGATGAAGCTCCTTGTTTATGCTACCACATTTTTCATACATGTCTACCAAAGCATTTTATCAAACAGTTCACTGCCTTGTTGCTATGGCTGAAAGCCTAAAACAGGTGCTTTAGAACAAGCTATGGATGCTTGGAAAAATTCTATCAAAGAATAATAGTAAGCAACAAGCTATGGTCTCATGATTTGTTTTTCACACGAAAATCAACGTGATGTTATTTGCGTTTTTTTACACGTTTTAAACATGTTTTTTGGTGATTTTGAAGTTTTAAATGGGAAGAAATCATTGACCAAAAGGTCAATGATTTTTTCAAAAAATCGAGGAAAAAATTGTCCAGCTTGCAGATTTTTTAAAAATTGCGATTAATTGTGTTTTTTTGCAGATTTATGCTTCTATGATATAAACAACAAAACCACCATAAACTTGAAAGTCATTTAAAACATGCATGATAAATATTCATTGTTGAAACTTGAATTGTGGTTGCTTGATATACAGAGTCTATTGATGCCAAGGGTCAATTTGTATGATTTTGAAAAAAGAAGCCAATTGAGTAGAGTTATCAGCATTCTTTAGAAATCACAAGAATTTATTTAGTATACTAGCCATTTTGATGTCTTCTTGCAATCTCAAACGCTAAATCTATGAAGAAGTTAACTTTGCTGCCCACTAGTTTCCATTAAAAAGAAAGCAACAAGCTATGGTCTCATGGCTTTTTTTCACACGAAAATCATCGTTGGAGTTCAGTTGGAGGGTGAAAAACTACTTGTAACTACATAAATAAATCTTGTTCTACAACTCGTATGACCTAACCAATTGTTCCATCACATCTGGATGGTTACGTTTAGGTTAGGTATGGTCCCCTTTCGCACCCAAATCGGTCGAAGCAGTTCAAGCTACTTTCAATCAACAAAATCCCTTAAGAGTCAAAAGTGCAAAAGGGCAGCAATCTTTGACAGACTGTTTCTTAGAAACTGTGATGCCTACAAAATTTTTGTTTGAGGTTATGAGATTGTGTTGTAGTTGGGCCCCTCTATAGTAACCTCTCTTGGTTTTTGCTATCTCAGAGGCGTTTTCCTATGGTGGAAAGTTTTCAGCTGAGGGAAAAGTTGTTAGATGCAAGTAGTGTAAAGTTGCAAAGTGGTGCAACTTTCATTCAGCAACTTGTACGACCAAATGGACTATTCCAAAATGTCCATATGGGTACGTTTACGCTAGGGATGGTCCTCTTTTGCACCCAAATATGATAAATCACTCCGAGCTACATTAGACTAACGATTTCCCTTAAGAGTCCAAAGTGCTAAAAGACAACAATCTTTGAAGGGATATTTCTCAAAAATCGTGATGTTTACAAACTCTCCGTTTGAGGATATGGGATCATGTTTGGACCATCTACAATAACCTCTATCAGTTTTTGTTATCTCGAAGGCATTTTCCCATGGTGGAAAGTTTTTAGCTGAGGGAAAAGTTGTCAGATGCAAGCAATGTAAAGTTGCAAAGTGGTGCAACTTTCATTTAACAACTCGTACAACCAAACAGACTATTCCAACACGTCTGAATGGGTACGTTTACGCTAGGGATGGTCCTCTTTTGCACCCAAATACGCTGAATCACTCCGAGCTACATTGAACTGGCAATTTCCCTTAAGAGTCCAAAGTGCTAAAAGGCATCAATCTTTGAAGGGCTATTTCTCAAAAACTGTGATGTTTATAGACTCTCTGTTTGAGGCTATGGGATCGTGTTTGGCCCATCTACAATAACCTCTCTTGGTTTTTTCTATCTTGGAGGCATTTTCCCGTGGTGGCAAGTTTTCAGCTAAGGGAAAAGTTGTAAGATCGAAGCAATGTAAAGTTGCAAAGTGGTGCAGCTTTCATTCAACAACTCGTACGACCAAACATATTGTTCCAACACATCCAGATGGGTACGTTTATGCTAGGGATGGTCCTCTTTTGTAACTGTTGGTGTAATTAAATGTCTTGTACCTTGTCCTAGGTCTTGATTACACCTTAGTTAAGTTTACTTAGGGACCACATAGGAGGTTGTTGGAGATTTTCCACCTTTGGTGGAGTTGACATCTCATTACTTTATCATTTCCACCTTTTGTGGACACATCATGTGATTATCTCTCCACCTTTTGTGGGAGATCCACCTTTTGTGGTGGTTATCACATTATCACCTTTCCACTTTAGGTGGAGTGATAACCTTTCATTGTTGTCACAAGTCATAAGATTACGACACTTGTCATAATCTTATGCCCTTCTATGTTCTCACCTTGGCTATATATCCAAGGGGTCTCCTATGTACTATTAGCTAATTACATTTTATTCTATTGACAGAATACAGTTTATTCTTGTCATCTTGTCTCTATCTCTCTTATTCTTGTGCTTTCTATTAGGTCTCTAGATCTTGGGTGGCTACCTTCATAGCCAATTCTTACATGGTATCAGAGCTTTTGGAGTGCCTTTAGTTAGTCATTTGGAGAGATTCTTGGAGGGTTCCATTATTGGCCTTATGTTATAGGAGCATATTGGGAGCTTGTTGCATCAGATCTGAGCTCGCCATTGCGTCCGGAGTGTCCGAGATAGTCAGATTTTCCTTTTGTTTCATCTCAGTTGGACATCGGAGGCCAAATCTACAAAGGGTTGAAGATCGGAGGTCGTTGCCAGATCCAGGGGCTAGCTACCTCTTCGGAGCATTTTCAGCCGAAAAGGACCTCGCCATCATGCTCAGAAGGGCCAAAAACCCATATATCAACTGACAAATTGTCCAAATCAGAGCAAGTTGTCCGTCGAGGCAAAAAAAATTTAGCAAGCCGGCCGTACGGCCAACCTGCGCAGTCGGTACGATTTTTTTATAAAAAAAATTATTTGATTTTTCTGCGAATAATTTTCAAAAAAAATTCATTTATTTGTATTCGCAGTTTTTTATTTATTCTGTAAAGTTTTTATTTTAAAAAAAATCAAAAAAAAATAAAATAAACATTTTTGTGCTAAATCAAGGACTTGTACACCGCGACGCATCTTTGATAATCGCTAGAGCCACGGCCTCGCCGTGGGCCCCCGTGGCCTGTTTCATACTTCCTATCGGGCAGTCGCTAATCCCATACCGGGCGTCAAGCTTCAAAAATTTCCCAAGTAAAATAAAAGATTCCGCAAAATGAATATTCACCACCATTCGGCAGAATATTCGCTAAGTTTCTGGACAGCCGTTGACGCAGGCATACGGCCGCCACGCCGTGAAACTGATGATGTCAGCACCGCTACCATCCTGCCTTTTGAAAATTTTGACCCCCTCACGGTTGAGCTTTTTGATTTTGCAGTTCAACTTCAGAGGCTCATATCTTGGTCATTTTGAGGCCTTTTATGGTGCAATTTTTTTTGATTTGGGCTAATTTTTCGTGTACATCGCAGTGGTGAAGTTATTTTCTGATTTTGGTAAACAGAGTTTCTAGAAAATTGGATTTGTCTCAGATCTTGCTAAATTGTCACCGTTTTTGCAACTTCCGGGGCTCCGTTCAGGCTCATACAAACTCCTTTTCAGGTGCCATTTTTTTTGAAAGTGCATGATTTTTTCTGAACTTCATAGTGGTGCTATCAGTTTGTAGTAATTGTGATCAGAAATTGTACTTTCAGCACTTGGTCATTTTTGGCCTATTTTGGGCATTTGTAAAGAAAAGATCTCAGTTTGGTCTTTTGTATTAGTTATTTGAGTCTGTTGTAGCCTACTTAAGGCTGTTATAAAACATTGAAAATCAGAATCCCACTTTGCTTGGCTTGCAAGTGGCCATTGTACACGCACTAATTATAAAGTGCCAAATCATCTTTTGGGGGGGGGGTTCTTTGATTGAGTGAATTTGGGGGGGTGTCTTGAGTGATTGTACCTCTCTCTCTATCTTGTTCTTGTTCATTTTTCTGCTATGGGTTCTCCTAAGTTTCCTTTGTTAACTCCACATAATTATGCTTCTTGGAAAATTGATGCATGGAGTAAGTTAATGGAAAAAGGATTAACTCACTATATTGATGGAACTGTTGTTGCACCATCTGATCCTCAAGCTAATCCTACTGCTCATTTGGATTGGCTCACTAAAAATACTATGGCTCTTGGAACATTAAGGAAATATGTATCAAAAGATCTAATCTTTCAAATTGATAAGTGTAAAACAATTAAAGAAGCTTGGGAAAGGTTTGGTCAATTGTATGGCCAAGTTGATGAGATTAGAGGTTATCAGCTTGACAATGATCTCACAATGTTAGATCCCAAGAATTTTGATACAATCCAAGACTATGTCACTAAGGCAAATGAGCTAAGAGCACAGCTTAAGGATTGTGGCATTAACAAGAAGGATGCACAGTTGGTCTACAATTTGTTGGGAAAACTTCCATCAGAATATGTAGCATTTGTTTCTAGCTTCCAAACCCATCGCTTGACAGTAGGTAGTTCTTTCACTATGCCTACATTTGATGCTTTCACAGAAATGTTGATGTTAGAACAAGCAAAGTTAGTAAGCATGGGGATTCTCAAGTCTTCAAAGTCCAAAGCTTTGGTGGCCAATCAAGGGAATCAAGGGACTCAAGGAAAGGGTTCCAATAAGAAGAAAAAGCAATCTAATCCAAAGAACCAACAAGATAAAGCACAATCATCCTCTCCAAAACAAGGGAATTCTTCATCACAAGGGAATTCTACATCTTCTCCCAAGAAGGGAAATTCAAGCAAGAAGGAGAGACCAACTTGTTCATATTGCAAGAGGGTTGGTCATGATGAGCATCATTGCCACACTAAGCAAATTGATGAGTTGACAAACATCATCAAGAAGAATAACATCAATTTGCCATCTGCCTACAAGAAGAAGGATTCATCCCCTTCCACTTCCTCACAATCAAAAGGAAAAGGGCAAGCATTTGTGGCTACTTCAGGTTCTTCACAGCAATGGATACTTGACTCGGGTGCCACTCATCATATGGGTTCTTCAATGGAATAGTTTTCTTCTTTGGAGCAATCTAAGGTACCTCACATCTTCATAGGAGATGATACTCAAGTGGAAGTTTGAAGGAGAAGGTTCAGTTGCCATGGATAATGGAACATTTGAGAATGTTCTCTATGTTCCTAACTTGAGTGCCAATCTTCTCTCAATCTACCAAATCACTCACTTTGGAGATGGCAAGAAAGTTGAGTTTCTACCAGATTCAGTTGTGGTCAAAGAAATTAAGGATGATGCCTTGGTTGCAGTGGGACAAGCCAATCACAACACATGGCTTTACTCATTCTCCCACTTTGTACCTAAGTCTCCTTCTACAACTTTTCTCACTCATTCAAATTCAGAAAGCAAGCTATGGCATGAGCGGTTTGGACATATCAATTACCGCTATCTTCAGCAGCTTAGCTCCAAGGCTATGGTTACAGGACTACCTCAAATCAGCTTTTCAGAAGGTGTTTGTTTAGGTTGTTCCATGGGTAAGCATCCAGAAGAGAAGTTTGAGAAAGGGAAGTCTTGGAGAGCTTTACAAGTTCTTCAGTTGGTTCACAGTGATGTAGCAGGTCCATTTCCAGTACCATCATTTAGCAAGGCTCGCTATGTCCTCACCTTCATTGATGACTACTCTCGCTTCACATGGGTCTACTTTCTTGTTCACAAGAGTGAAGTGTTTGACAGATTTCTTGCCTTCAAGGCTCATGTTGAGAAGCAATCAGGGAAGCAAGTCAAGATTCTTTGCACAGAAAATGGAAGGGAATATGTGAACAATAGACTTGAGGAATTTTGTACTCTTGAGGGAATTACTCTTCAACATTCAGTTGCATACACTCCACAACAGAATGGTGTAGCTGAAAGAAAGAATAGAACCCTTAAGGAGATGGCTAGCTGCATGATTCATGCTCGATCTCTTGGTCCTCAATTTTGGGTAGAAGCTATCAGTTGTGCCACTCACATCCAAAATCGGGTTCCCCATAAAGCTTTGAAGGGTATGACTCCTTTTGAGGCTTGGTGTGGTAGAAAACCAGTTGTGAGACACTTCAGAGTTTTTGGTTGTCCAGCTTGGGCACGAATACCTCCAGAGAAGCGCAAGGCATTGGAACCTCAGAGTAGGCCTTGCATTTTTGTTGGATATCCTGAAGGTGTTAAGGCATATAGACTTTTGGATCCAGAGACACATGAATTATTCATTGAGAGGAGTGTTCACTTTGAGGAAAGCTCTCCTAGCTTGACCTCTAATCCTCCTCTTCCTTCCTCCATAGTGGAAAGTGATGATAGTGACTCTGATGATGATTCTTCCTCAACTTTGACTCGCAAGATCACACCTTTGCAGGGTCCACTTGTAGTTGAGGCATCTCGTCCTTCATCTCCTACTAGACCTCGTTGGGCTCGAAAGACTCTTGAGTCAGCAGGTTCTCTTGTTGCGGATCCTTCAGATACTCGAAGGACTCGGTCACAACATCATAATTTTCCACATGCTTATATTGCTACTGCTTCAGATCCACAATCCTTTAAGGAAGCTTCGGGCATTCCTGAGTGGGATTCAGCAATGGAGGAAGAGTATAGTTCCTTGATGAGGAACAACACATGGGATTTAGTTCCTCTTCCTAAGGGAAGAAAGATGGTTCGATGTAAGTGGATCTATCGGACTAAGTATGCAGCGGATGGAAGTGTGGATAAATACAAAGCTCGGCTTGTGGCAAAAGGTTTCTCACAGGTTCCAGGTGTTGACTATACTGAGACCTTTGCACCCGTTGCTAAGATGAACTCCATTCGCTTGACACTCGCTATTGCTGCAGCTCATGGTTGGGCTGTACATCGATGGATGTGAAGAGTGCATTTCTTCACGGGGATCTTCATGAGGAGATTTACATGGAGCAGCCACAGGGATTCATACAGGATTCTTCATTGGTTTGCAGATTGAGGAAGTCTATCTATGGCCTCAAACAGGCCCCTAGGGCTTGGTATGCCAAGATGGATTCCTTTCTTCTCTCAACAAAATTCACGAGGTGTCATTCCGATCCGAATGTCTACATTCTGAAACAGCATGATTCCCACTTGCTACTTGTGCTCTATGTTGATGATTTGATCATTACAGGGAGTACCTCATCCATCATTGGCAGTGTCAAATCTGCTTTGCAAGACAGATTTGCTATGACCGACTTGGGCCTTTTGCACTACTTTCTTGGGATTGAGATCACACAGTCAGCTTCTGGGATTTCTCTTTCTCATCCCAAGTATGCTCTTGATCTTTTAGCTCGGTTTCACATGGCTGATTGTAAGCCTGCATCGACTCCCTTTCTTTCAGGAGTCAAGCTTGAGGCTAAGTGTTCTACTCCACTTGTTGATGCCACTTTGTATCGTCAGCTTGTTGGGAGTCTCATTTACTTGAGTCACACACGCCCTGATATTTCCTTTGCAGTTGGCATGGTTTCACGCTTTATGCAGGAACCACATGAGCTTCATTGGAAAGCTGCCAAACGCATCTTGCATTACATCCAGGGTACACATCATCATGGGATTCATTATACAGCAGGTACAGGACTTACCTTGGTGGGATATACAGATTCTGATTGGGCTGGCGATATTGATGATCGTAAGTCCACTTCTGGCTATAGTTTTCATCTTGGTTCTAGCCCCATTTGTTGGCAGAGTAAAAAGCAACATGCTATTGCTCTTTCTTCGACTAAGGCTGCGTATCGAGGGGCTGTTAATGCCGCTACTGAGGCTATTTGGCTTCAGAATATTCTCACTGAGTTTGGGTTCACTCTTCCTTGTCCTACAGTCATTCATTGTGACAATCAGAGTGCCATCCAGATCTCGAAGAATCCGGTTCACCATCAGAGAACCAAACACATAGAGATTCATATGCACTACATTCGGGAGCTGATACAGGAGCAAGTCATCGATTTGCAGTATTGTCCTACAGCAGAGCAGGTTGCAGATATCTTCACCAAACCCTTCACTAAGAGTATCTACCATCATTTGCGAGCTCTCTTGGGGGTGCGAGATGTTTCTTCTGAGGAGGTCACTTGACTTCTTCATTCTCTCTTATGGGGGGGATTTTTCCTCACTCGAGGTTTTTCCTTCTCATCTTTTTTCAGTTTTTGTTTCATCTCTCTTTTGGGGGGGAGTTTTTTCCCACCTGGTTTTCTCCCTTTCTCCACTTTCTGAGAGATTGTATTGCATTTGTACATGGGTACCTAACATGGCCTAGTAGCCGGGACCCATCTTGCATTGTTTTCTTTTGTGTACATTCTCCCTAAGTTGCACTTAAGGGGGGGTGTTGGTGTAATTAAATGTCTTGTACCTTGTCCTAGGTCTTGATTACACCTTAGTTAAGTTTACTTAGGGACCACATAGGAGGTTGTTGGAGATTTTCCACCTTTGGTGGAGTTGACATCTCATTACTTTATCATTTCCACCTTTTGTGGACACATCATGTGATTATCTCTCCACCTTTTGTGGGAGATCCACCTTTTGTGGTGGTTATCACATTATCACCTTTCCACTTTAGGTGGAGTGATAACCTTTCATTGTTGTCACAAGTCATAAGATTACGACACTTGTCATAATCTTATGCCCTTCTATGTTCTCACCTTGGCTATATATCCAAGGGGTCTCCTATGTACTATTAGCTAATTACATTTTATTCTATTGACAGAATACATTTTATTCTTATCATCTTGTCTCTATCTCTCTTATTCTTGTGCTTTCTATTAGGTCTCTAGATCTTGGGTGGCTACCTTCATAGCCAATTCTTACAGTAACCAAATATGCTGAATCACTTCGAGTTACATTGGACCGGTGATTTCCCTTAAGAGTCCAAAGTGCTAAAAGACAACAATCTTTGAAGGGATATTTCTCAAAAATCATGACATTTACAAACTCTCTGTTTGAGGCTATGGGATTGTGTTTGGACCATCTACAATAACCTCTCTCAGTTTTTTCTATCTCAGAGGTGTTTTCCCATGGTGGCAAGTTTTCAGCTGAGGGAAAAGTTGTCAGATGCAAGTAGTGTAAAGTTGCAAAGTGGTGCAACTTTCATTCAACAACTCGTACGAGAAAATAGACTGTTCCAACATGTCTGGATGGGTACGTTTACGCTAGGGATGGTCCTATTTTGCAACCAAATACGCCGAATCACTCCAAGCTACATTGGACTGACGATTTCCCTTAAGAGTCCAAAGTGCTAAAAGGAAAAAATATTTGAAGGGCTATTTCTCAAAAACCGTGATGTTTATAGAATCTCCATTTGAGGCTATGGGATTTTGTTTGACCCATCTACAATAACCTCTCTCGGTTTTTGCTATCTCGGAGGCATTTTCCCATGGTGGCAAGTTTTTAGCTGAGGGAAAAGTTGTCAAATGCAAGTAGTGCAAAGTGGTGCAACTTTCATTCAACAACTCGTACGACCAAACGAACTGTTCCAACACGTCTGGATGGGTATGTTTACGCTAGGGATGGTCCTCTTTTTCAACCAAATATGCCAAATCACTCTGAGCTACATTGGACCAGTGATTTCCCTTAAGAGGCCAAAGTGCTAAAAGGCAGCAATCTTTGAAGGTCTATTTCTTGGAAACTGTGACATTTACAGACTCTCCATTTGAGGCCATGGGATCGTGTTTGTCCCATCTACAATAAACTCTCTCGGTTTTTGCTATCTCAGAGGCGTTTTCCCGTGGTGGTAAGTTTTCAGTTGAGGGAAAAGTTGTCAGATGCAAGCAGTGTAAAGTGGCAAAGTGGTGCAACTTTCATTCAACAACTCGTACGATCAAACAGACTGTTCCAACACATCTAGATGGGTACGTATACACTAGGGATGGTCCTCTTTTGCACCCAAATACGCCGAATCAGTCCGAGCTACATTGGACCGAGTGAAATTAGGTGAAAAATTAATGTAGACACAAGGGCACAATCACAAACTCTTTGCAACCTGCCTATTTGAGGCATCTAACAAGATTATTCTGACCTCTTTGGACATTCCAAAACTCCCTTAAAACTTGACAAGCAACTAAATACACATCTCCCTCTTTAACCCCCTTAAACCCTTATAATAGTGAGAAACTAGTTTTTGTCCAATTACTCCACAATTTTCCAAAACACTAGACCAACACATGACTGATTAAAACACCCATATCCAAGTTACACAACATATATGAGAAACAACATAGACTCCTTTGGATCAACATTGACTTCCTATACATTCACCCTTGAAAAGGCTACTCAATTAGCCCAAAAATGCAAAGCAACATACCTTCAAACACCACACAGACCAGTGAAACCTTGGGGCAGCAAATAATTTCCAAGAAAACAAATATTCAACAATTGGATTCCATTTGTACGGACCTGTAACCATCAAATCAGAAAACCCTTGTTTTAGTGTAATTCTTGAGGGTCTATTGGATGTAGCACTTCCACAACCTTTCAAACTCTTCCACAACCTTAGAAACCTTTATTTAGGCCCCAATATGCTTAGAAAACAAAAAAACTTTTGGTATCTCAGAGATTTTTGCAAACCCTAGAGTAAAAACTCTATTTTCAAGTGAAAAAAACCACCATTTTTAGACCTTTAACTCTTCATTTTATTTCAAAACCTAGTTCTCCATGCCTTCCACTCTTGAAATATCATTTCCTAAGCCCTACCAACTCATCCCACCGAGTCACATTGGCACACAGTAGGTGGGATGAGATTCAAGCCATTAAAATTGCAAAACTCTTATTCCCCTGTTCACGAACCTGTCTAAAGAAAGTATGAGTTTTGAGGCACAAAATGAATAAAGAAACCCTCTATTAAGAATTTAGAATAAATTCAAGACATGTAATAACATTTCTACATAAAGTTTTGATACAAAAATGCTTGAATGATTTGTGCACAAGCAAAAAACACAAGAAAAACAGTAAAATATGAACTGAGCAATTGAAACTTTATTGATTCAAAGAAAAAAAAATCCTTCAACCAAACCTATCTTGAGCCCTTGAAGGCCTTAAGTACATTTATATTCCTTGGAATCCAACTCCCAATTCCTTTAACCACCAATCTTAACTGACTTTTAAAACCTTAATGACCGTTGAAGGCCAAAATACAAACATTTTTCACATTAATATGACTCATAATGAAATGTTGTACTTTTCCACTTCTAACTTTACTAAGACCTCACTTAATGGATTGAAATAGAATCATTACATGTTCAAAACATTGTTATTGCTTGTCCCTAAATTTTTTTACTAATTTTGTGTTCAAAGGCTACAAAGCAACAACTAGGACAAGTTGGGATCTCGATGTTTTTTTGACCCTAAAACCTAAAAACTCCTCCTAATACATGACCATTTATCCTATTAGATCTCATTAAAGACAAAAACTCAAAATATCAACACTTCACTCATTGAAATGATCCACAATGATATTGTGGTGTAGGTGCTCCTGCACCAGAAATGGTGGTTACAACTTGCTAATTTCAATGAAACATGGAGGCAACAAGATTTGAGGTTGGATCAAGCTTGTGCAGGTCCTAATAGACGTGTTTGATGAATTCATAGGGTGTGGAAAGGTTGGAAACATTGATTTCCTTAAAAACCTCATAAAAGTTGCTAAAAATGAAGTTGCACCCAAGTTGGATTTGAGGAGAAAAACTGGTAAGCCACTATAATTTATTATATATAAATAGGAGATATTACAAAACCTGGTTCAAATGAGCATACCGATAGGAAAGAACTAGGAAGAAAACCTTCGGTTGTAGCTTGATTAAGTACAAAAAGTTATTACATAATTGTCCCAATAACAGTAACAAAGCATACACCTATATGACTAATTCAACCTATGAGTTTCCAAAATACAGACCCCTTTACATTTTAAACATACCCTTTATACAATTGCAGACATTTGACCCATATTTCAAAAAACATCACTGGGTATAGATTATGCCCATACACAATTATGACCTTTTTACATTGTTTCCAATTTGAGAATTCAAATTTTACAAAAATTTCCTATTGGAGGCATTCAGGGCACAGTCTTCCACAATAGTAGTATGTTCACGTTCTGGATTGACAAGCATCTATACAAACCATCAAGGTAGCTTAGAATAACCAATCTATATTATTCTAAATGACACAAAATATGATGAGATGGTAATGCAAACTATAAAAGACGCTTAGAATAACCAATTTATATTGTTGTAATTTGTCGCATACCTCTCTGAAAGGATCAAAGCTGGCTATTGTTGCAGCAGGTCCATGATCAATCGTGCCAAGAATATTGCAAAAGTGAGAAAATAAGAAATCTATATTGTCACAATAGAAAAGATGCTTAGACTAACAAATCTATATTAATCTAAACAACTTGAATGATGATGAATTGGTGATGCAAACTATAAAAGATGCTTATAATAACCAATCTATATTATTATTCTAAATGACACAAAATATGATGAGATGGTAATGCAAAACTATAAAAAGACGTTTTAGAATACCAATCTATATTGTTGTAATATGTCGATACCTCCAAAAGGATCAAAGTTGGCTATTGTTGTAGCAGGTCCATGATCAATCGTGCTACCTGATATCGCAAAAGTGGGAAAATGAGAAATATATATTGTCACAATAGAAAAGATGATTAGACTAAAAAATCTATATTAATCTAAACAACTTGAATGATGATGAATTGGTGATGCAAACTATAAAAGATGCTTAGAATAACCAATCTATATTATTCTAAATGACACAAAATATGATGAGATGGTAATGCAAACTATAAAAGATGCTTAAAATAACCAATCTATATTTTTGTAATATGTCGCATACCTCTCCGAAAGGATCAAAGCTGGCTATTGTTGTAGCAGGTCCATGATCAATTGTACCAAGAATATCACAAAAGTGGGAAAATGAGAAATCTATATTGTCACAATAGAAAAGATGCTTAGACTAACAAATCTATATTAATCTAAACAACCTGAATGATGATGAGTTGGTGATGAAAACTATAAAATACACTTAGATAACCAATCTATATTGTTCTAATTTTTTGCATACCTCTTCGAAAGGATCAGAGCTAGCTATTGTTGCACTAGGTCCATGATCAATCTTGCCAAAAATATCGCAAAAGTGCATACAAAATATCACTATTAAAGACACCTACATTGCAATAGTATATAAAATATCAGTATTAAATAAAGAACACTAATGAACTTAATCATAATGAACATAAGCATTGTACCTTCCATTCTTGAAAATGCTATTCAAGTGTGCCTGAAGGGTTATCTCTTTGCTTAAGAATATCCAATATTGCTTCATGATCAACATTACTAAGTGCCCATAGTTTTTTTTCTCTTTGGTCTAGCATGATGCTTCAACAACTTAACATTTTTTGCTATAACAAGGTGTGAATACATGAGAATGGTTTTGTGTTTCTCATAGTCTTCAAATGTAGGTATGCCATTCTTTCTAATCATGTATGTTTGTAACCAAGTTCCTACAACCACAACTGAACCTATAGGATACACGAAACCATCATCATCTTCCATCGGTTGTGTTAGCTTATTCTTTACCTGCACACATTGAGCCAACCAATAGTCTGATCTCTCTTCATTCCCCTGCAGTGCAACAACTGCAAAAATATGTCCTGGCTATAGTAGATCTGAAAGCAGGCCATAATCAACTGAACTTTCCATTGTGTCATTTGTCATGGATATTGTTTGAGATAAAGGAGTTAGATACTGTGGTACCCATGTATCCACCCACTCACTTGACTCACATTGATCCCACTCACATTGAATACAACTCTGACAAAAACAAGCCAACTTTCATGTCCAAATGGTCCATGTTCCTACATCTAAGCTTCAAAATGAATGCATCTTTGAAGAATCTTTGATTGTATGACAATCCAATCTGCCTCCCACTATACCCTCCTCAACGAACCAAAAGAATCTGCACACTATTGAATCAAGTGTCCCTCCCTGTGACAATGCTGAACTACACCAATCAACAATAGAACGTGCATCATTGAATTTTGCTCCTAAAATCTTCAATTTCTCCTCAACTAGAGCTCTCTTTACTCATGCACCTGCTCCATCATGCTTCCCTTTCCCATGTCCAGC
>VDFB02348179.1:0-65536 GCA_007258455.2 Sequoia sempervirens | reverse complement strand
TCCTTAGCTGCACTTATAGGTGCTGGAGCATATGCCTGAAAAGGTCTTGTGTTCACATTCTATCTTGGGCCCTGGTAATTTCCCTGGTAAGCTTATCTACTAACTTGATATGCTTGTTGCTAGCCTGGATTCTATTGTTGATAAGGCCTACTATATGATTGTTGCTTCTCTAAGCTTACAAGCTTGTTACCAAAAGACTGCAATAGACTTTTGATTTCCTGTAACTCATTTGGAGAACCTGAAGCAACATTTTCTTGTGTTACAACAACTGGAATAGGTGGTAGAGTCACAAAAGGTGGTATCTGTAGAGGAATATTTGCATGGATCTCTAGGAATATAGGCATTGGTGGCCTAGGAGCTAGTTTACCAGCTTGTATTAGGCTGTTTTCAGATCTAATTGCTATTTCAAAAGCATTTGGTAGAGAAACCCCTCCCATTGATTGTATCATAATAGCTATACTACTGTTAAGAGCCCTCAAAAATTACAAAAATGCATACTCTGGAGGTGGCCTCACCGTTGCAAGGATTCTATCCCAGGTTCTTTGAAATCTGAAATTGAAATCATTCATCTACTCCTGAGGGGCCCTCTTAATTGTAGTTAACTGTTCCAATAGAGACAAGTTATCAGACCTGTCCTGAAATTGTTTATGCAACTTGTCTCCAAATTCGTCCTAGGTTGCAATTGAACTGACTGCTAAGCTCCTATACCATTGCACAACTCTTCCTTTCAACAAAGCAGCTAGCAGTCTCACTGCAACATCCTCTTGGGTTATGTGATGGACTCCACATAACGAAGCCACATCTCGCATGTGTTCAATCGGGGTAGTTTTCTCTTCCTCTGTGAAAGTTGGTAGACTCTTCAAGGCTGCTATTGGAATGTCATTGTTCTGTGCCAAATTCAAGGGGCTCCCTCCATTAAAAGCAACAAAGGGTTGATTTTTTTGAGTGGCCATTGGAGGTGGCTGAGGTGGGTTTACTAGTACTCTAGATGAAACTAAAGATGAGACAACAATGTGTGATCCCACATATGGAGGAGTGGATTGAGTTCTTCTAGAATAGATAATTATTATTCCTCGCCTTTTTGTTGCTCTGCCTTGTCTTCTTGGTGGTGACAGCTGTAGATATTTGAAAGGACCTGAGCTGCTCCTTGTCTGAACTCTTCTCATAAACTATAGAAGGCGTTGATTCTGAAGTTCTTTCTCTCTACGGAGTCGCAAAGTATGCACAATTGACTTCTGTAAAGTCTGGAACCTGCTGGTTGCATACCAAACCAGCAATATCACATGGAAATAGTCCCACCGGGTGTGCCAGAAATTGTTCTCCTAGAAATGCACTCTACGCACAATGATGAAACTGAGCTTTCTGGAGAAACATGGGATCACTTCAAGGCTGTGGGTCACCTTAAGTTGAAATGAACCTCTGGAGAAGGAAGGCTTCCTTTGGGTTATCACCTAAACTACTGATTCTTTGAAGGGAAAGGGAGAAGGAGAATGCATTAAAATGAAGATTAAATCCTAAGGTGATACACCGAACTTATAAGAAATTATGGAATGAAACAAGGTAATCATACACTGGAAAGCTAATGATTAGTATTTTACTTACTCGAAATAACCCCTTTATACTTATGCATTATTCTCAAAAGGCTTGATCTACATACATATCTCAAAAAGGAAAGATGGATTTCACAACTTTAAGATATGAATACACATTTAGAAAAACACAGTTGAAAAACTTGCATAACCTAAAAATACAGAAATGAGAGTAATACAAACATTAACATTGGCTTCTGAGGAAAACTCTGCGTTTTATTCCAAATTCCAGTTGAGTTACAAAAATATACATTAGCTGAGAAAGGATTTTAGAAAAATCACTAACTCTCCAAAATGCATAATCTGAACTATTTACAAAAAAGGCAAAAACGTCTTATATACAAAAAAGATCTTGGCCCCTTAGGGCTTACAAAAATATCAGTCTTTAGAAAAAACCCTCTAGATATTTTGCCTGAAATAAATGCAGCACCCTGCATGTCCTTGTTGTCCATGTCAGTGAAGAGAGATCTTTCGCAGCTACCACATTCATTTCTGGTCCTCATGTCCTCCTTTGAATCCCCTGTCGAGCTGCTTTGAATGCTTCATAGCCGATCCACGTTGATTCACTCTGTTGATCCCCTTGGCATCGGTCAAGCTACCAACAATCACTCGTAGCTCTCTTTGATTGGCTGAAAATAGTCCACATGGATTCCTCAATGATCAAAAGCACGCTCAGTCAGAATTGCATCTCAGCAAGACACTGAAAGTGTCTCACTGATGCGATTACGATCCTCCGCTATTATCGGCATGACATGGAACCGTTGCTGAGAGCTCTCGTCGAGGTCTCATTCTTTAGCGAAAGCATTCTATTTTGGTGAGACCCCGATCAGTCACTGGGACATCACAATGGTGATACCTCTTTCTCGCTACACCTATTTCACTTCGGGGAGACTTTCCACCAGTAAGTCGGGATGTCACAGCGAAGTTTCTCCTTTTTCTTCGTTGACATCGTACTTCGCCAAGACATCCTCATTCACCGAGACAACATGGCGAACCCAAACCTCACGACGAACTCCATTTCCCTTTCGGTGAGATCTTGCTCAATTGGTGAGACCTTCATCGACCTCTGTTTTCTTTTTCGAGTTCATTTTGACATCTCCCCAAGCTCCTCTTCATTTGGCCAGACACCCGAGTGTCAGTGAGATGTTTTACCGAAGGAAAAACGTTACCCCGAGACCCCTCATCTTCGATAGGAGTTGATTGATGTCACCCCGAATGCACTCCATTCTACCATGCTCTACATTTCTTTTGGCAAGATCGTGGCAAGTCGAGAAGACTTCATAGTGAGGTCCCCTAGTCATACTGATTCCTGCTCTCTCTTCAGCGAGCTCCTTCATGTCGGTGAGACTTCATTATATCGGAAAGACCTTGTGCCAATGTCAAACCTTCTCGGCAAGGCCTTTTCTAGTCACCAAAACATCTTGGTGACCTGACCCTCCTTTTGGCGAACTGGGATCCAGTCGGAGTGACTCTCATGTGTTAGCGAGACATTATTGCGAAGGGGAAACCCTTCGGCGAAACCTTTAACAGTCGGGGAGATGTCTTCCGGAAATGAATCTGTCTCGCTGAACTCAAATTTCATATCGGTGAGACCCTCAAGCTTCGTCCAGACCTCTTGGCACACATCCTTCTTCTACCTGAGATGCATATCTTTATCGGTGGTCGACAATACTTAAGGGACTCGGAAAGACCATACACCAAAGAAGACAACTCTTGCTGAAGTGTTTACCTGATGCAATTAGTCGGTGAGACCCAAAGAAGTCACCGAGACTTCACCCCAAAGGAAAAAACTCCCGCTGATATGCATATCCTTTTGTTGCCGGGACGATGATCGAAGTGCTGTCGATAGGAGCCTGCAGGTGAATTCCACTCACCGTGACATTCCTGGGGTCTTGCCGATAGAAAAAATAGAAGCGTATTTAACCAAATGCATTATGGGTCGGGGAGACCTTGATAATCTCATGTCGATAGGATCCCAAAGTGAAACATTCAGGCTTGATGGAACCCCTGCTAGTCGGCAAGACATCTGGAAGGTCTTGCTAACTTTCTCCTTAGAGGATTTTCATGCCGAACCTGAACAAGGCAGGCTTCCAAACTGAGTTCCTTGTAGCCTAGCATCAGCTTCATGACCTTTTCCCTAGTGTGAATTCTCCATTTGGCCTTCTCGAACCTCTATCACATGATTTATCCTACCTGATTGATCCCGTGGGTAAAAATTATGTAACAGTAAGCATGAAAATCATAGTTTTCCTTCTTTTGATGCCTCCCCTATTTGTGATGAAGCTACTTTACAAAATTTAACCATGTATGAACATATTACAAGCTCTCCTACTAGGGTAGGTAATATGGAACAAGAGAATGAAACCTTAGAGAAAAATGACAATCAAATAGAGCCTTCCCCTAATCTCCCCACTATCGACAAACAAGAAAATAAAACCATTGATCATTCCCCTACTTGTGATGAAGTCATTTTGGAAGAAACAATATTTGAATGTCAAGAAATTTTGGTTTATAGTTCTCCTAATAACTCTCCTCCTAGGAAAGATATCATGGCGCAAGCAAAGGATAACATTGACAATAATGATCTAGTGTCCTTAGAAAAAGATGAAGAGACAACATTAGACTCTCAATCGCTAAGGGATGTTAATATTATTCAACCTAAACTCATCCTTTACCCACCATCACACAAAAATCCAACTCAAAACAAACCCAAATTCATCCTCTACCCACCTAACAATAATGTATAGCAGCAGTCGAGTCATTATAATGTTGCTCATACATATAATACTAGAAACAATCCACAACCACAACAACCAATACAAACACCCCTGCCTTTTCCTACCTTTTGCTAAGATTTAATTATGGGACTTCATTCAAGCCTCCCCTCACTACCACAACATGATTCATGTATCCTTGCAACAAGTTCCCATTCCTTCTAATGTGCAACCAAATGACATAGCAGCCATGATTCAAGGCATAAACGTTGACATTGTTTTCCACCAAAGTGAACTTCCATCTTTGGAAGTGCGAAAAAAAAATGATGCTTTCATGAACATAGCTCAATAAAAATGGAAAGGATAAAGAGAAATCTTGTAGATATTGTCTCTACCCTTAATGTGTGTAGTATGAGCCTTCTGGATAGGCTTGGCATTGATAGATCAAACATTCAACTTGATTCTTTATCTCTTAAGGGATTTGAAAATGTCGAAAAGAAACCACTCAATATGATTACTTTACCTCTTGCAATTGGGAAGGCCACATTGGAAACACAAATCCATGTTATGCCTCATGAACTTTCATAAAATCTTCTTTTAGGTAGACCATGGATTCATGCAATGAATGGGGTGCCTTCTACTCTTCATTGTAAAATGAAATACATCTACAACAAAAAAGTGTACACAATTGACGATGATCCTGAGCCTTATAGTGTCTTAAAACTTGAGAAAAGAAAAGAGAATCCCTTGAACACATTAACACCAACCACACAAGTAGAACCCGTGCAACAAACTCGCAAAGAAAAACACATTGAAGAAGTCATGAAGCTATTAGAAGATGTTTGGGGTTCCTTAGATTTTGAACATACATTCATGGGTGAATACAAGACCATAAACAAAGATTCAAATAAGGGACACAAAAAAATAGCAATTTCCACACAAAACTTGAAAGATCCTTTGAAAGCATCCACCTAGCAACCACTTTAGAACAAAAGATAATAGAATACACAACAAACTTCAACGAACTGAATCACGAACAACCACCGAATCCAAAAGAGGTGAAAAATATTTATGGAAAAGGTTATGAACTTATGAAACAACTTGAATATAGTGGAAAAGGATGTGGTGCTAGAGAATAAGGTATCTATTTCCCCATCGGTCCTACCATGTAAGAAAAAAATCATGGTCTTGGTTATTATCCTTTGATAGAAATAAATAAGCCTTCCATCAATATGAACACCATCACAAACAATTCCTCTAAGCCAATCTTAATAGGATTCCATCTTGAACTGATAGACACTACTAGTCCTGGCTGTTATCGTTCACTTACAATGAAACAAACAACAAAATCTTTGCTCAATGTCAATGTTATCTCACAAAACACTCAAGATTTGAATTTGTCAGATTTTACACCCTCCTGCACAAGAGTGAACAAAATATGGAAATCTAAAGAGTCTTGCATAGGTATGACATCTTGTACTAAGCAAGCGGTATCTTTGTTGTAAACTATAGAAGCACCTTCTACTATTGATCAAGAGGGTATCTTGTCAAGACTCCTCCAAGATCACTTGATATCTCTTCCTCCAGGAACTTGTAAGACATTCTATTACAAGACTTATTTTGTGCATATCATATCTAGTTCATGGTCATGCTACTAATGAATGTAAGGCTTTGAGTAGTAAAATCCAACAGGTTAAGGATTTTGGTGCTCTCCCTTATGTGGGGGCACCTAATACCTCTAATTGATACCAATTTTCACTCTACCATGCATCTTATCAATGATTTCAGCTCAACCTTGTCCTGCACTAAGTGGGGGCAAGGGGTTAGTTAGCCTTGTCCTCACATGTCACTTTTCGTTGTCTCTTTTGGATAGTTGATAACCTTTCATGAACATATAAGATAAATCTTGGGATGTGGATGACATTCCTTAATTTGGATCACATGTGACATACTACCTTTTTCATGATGCAACTTATTGAAAACATATGACTTGGCATAGGGATTTCCAAATAAGCTCTCGTGTCTTCTTTTACTTTAAAGAAATTTCTCACAGTAATGGTGTTAGCAACCACTTTAAACTGGTGGCATACATCGACACTCATATTTCATTTCATGATTTCTTTCTTCTTGTGATGCTTCCTTTTCTCAGTGGTTTCATTGGGCTTGATTTCCTCCAAGAGTGTGATATTTCCTTTGCACTTGTCCTCTCTTGGAAACAAGATGAGACCATTTTCACTTTTCCTCTCTTGGAGACATTAAACATGATGCTCCCTAAGTGAGACCTCACATGAACTAAGAAAAATCCCTTTGAACATTCCTTGCACTATTTTGCATTTACAATGTCTATGATTTTTAAGCATACGAAGTTTTACTTGCCTCATAGAGCTCAAAGATCATTTATGTGTGGTGCCTTATAAAAGTTACTAGGAGGTATAACTTTGGTATGGTTTGAGTGGGAAGCCCAATCTAAGTCATGAATTTCCCCATAGCCACTTGCATGTGTTAGAGTGCATACCAACCATGAGTGTATGTTTCTCACCTTTTATGACTTCTCACCTAACGGACAACCAAGAGTTTCATCGCCTCAGGGTGAGTATGCATTTTTTAGAAAAACAACCTAGATTTGATCCACATCATGTTGGGAATATGGTCAAAGCTTGTTCCACCCTTTTATTTTTCTCATTTGTACTTCTCTTCCTTCTAGTTATTGCCATTGCATGATCACATATCATTTTTTGCTGAAAATCATTCACCTTATGCATGTCCATTTGCGCTTATGTCAGTTTGACTTAGGATCTTAGATCCTGGGGGCTTGACCACTTCCTCGATCATTGTTATCCTAGACTGTCCGTATTGGTATGATTGTACCCCTCTTGAATGTCTACTTTAGTGTGAGTTTGAAGTAGGTTCATTCTCTCACTAAAGTGGGGGCTAAATGTGGACACCAAAAAAGTAACCCTTCTACTTTTTTTGTCTTGTTTGGGTCCTCCTTGTGATTTTTGGCTTAATTTTTCTTTGATTTAATGTTGTAATGTGGATAACACATTCACGCTAAGTCTTGGGCCCTAGCAAATTGAATAAAATACATGTCTTGTAAAGGTGTTGTAAAGCATTGTAAATGAATTTCACACTTTTCTAGACTTTTATTAAGTATTTAAGTCTAATGGACCTATCTTTCCCTTAATTCAATATTCTAAAATGTATTTATTATATTTTCACATTAATCTAGAAAGCTTGTAAATTAAACTTAGTTTTAATCTAGTGTTGTAATGTGTTTTACACATTCACATTGGATGTTGTGCCGTTCTCGGCTGTGGACCTCATTTTAATGTTATAAAGTGTATTTAATCACACTTTCACATTTAAATTTGTGTCTCTAGCCCTAATTACCCTTTACATAATCATTAACAGGCCCCTATGACCCTATATTGTGCATCCTGAGGCTTATTTTGATCAAATGCCTGACTATATCAACATATAAACCTAATTTCTTCACTCCTCGACATCCCAACTGGAAAAAGAGCCCCTGTGGGACCCATTTACCACTTTGGGTGAATGAATTCCATCCAGGTGGGACTAAGTCACCCAAGATGTTGAATGAGTCCCATTTGGGCTATTTTCAAGGTTCGAGTGGGAAAAAATGGGTTTTAAGTTTAATTTTCCTCCATGTTAGCCTTGGGGATAAAATTAATGGGAATTTGTGTAGGATTTCCTATATAAACGAGATTATAAACCCTAATTCATTATTCATTCATCATTCATTATCCATCTCAAGTGAAGCAAGCTAGGGTTAGGCACTTCAAGACTTTACAAGATCAATTCTAAGGCATTCAAGGGATAATTCTTCATCCATTGTTGTAGAAATTCAAGATCAATCATCATGGAAAGTTTTTAATTGCATTACTTCACATTCATGCTTCATTACATTGTTTCATCATTTTGGTTTAATTACCTAAAATGGGTGTGACCAAGGAAAACCCCTATCCTGTAACAATCAACAAGTTTTCCCCTCTTTAATGTGTGATTGCAAGTTTGTAGATTGAAGAAAAATGCCAAAAATGATAAAATTGCAAATGTTGTCAAAGTTGTCATGAAATTTTTTCAAAACTCATGGAAACTCAGATCTAGGGAAAAATATCCATCTAATTTGCATGAAATCAGTGAGAAAGTGCTTATTTCATCCATCTTTAGAGGCTTGCAAAGTTTTTGTTCAAGATTTTGTTCCTGGGACACTTTTCAATAAAATGGTACTCATCTCCCAGTAGTGACATATGAGTCCCACTGTACTTGTTTTTCAAATATTTATGTAGATTTGGATACCCATTTGCCTGAAACAAGCTCTAGTGTAGTTTTCCAAATCTAGGACTGATTCACCCATGGTGTATGAGTCCTAGTACATCAAAATTTTAGAATTTCAGAAATATTTCTTTTCTTCAACACATTTCTAGGTGTACACTTTCTATTTCATAGCTTTCTATTTTTCTTTATTTGCATTTCTAAGTCATTTTCTAGGTCTTTTTGCATTTCACGCTATGTTTTCAAAGATCTTGCATTTCATAAGTTTTGCATTTGATAGTTAATATCTTTTATCAATTTTCAGCCTTAAGAATAATCTCCTTTGATAGATTTCAGTCTCTCTTGCATTGGGATCTCAAGGATTCATTCTTGAGTGTGAACTTTGTGAAATCGGATTCCTCTTCCTTCATTCCCCTTTTAGGTGTGGATAGAGGGAGTTGTGCATTCCATATCCATAGTCCACAGATTATTTCTTAGAAGCATCTTCCCCTATTCATAAATATTTTAAGCAAACTTCTTCTCCGCAAGCTGAGGAGTTGATAAATGTAGTGGTGGTCTTGGCAGCTCCTCCAAGTCCTAAGAAACTTGCTATTTATGTGACCCCAACTAGCTCTTCTCTAAGGGAGGATAATTTCATCTATGGAATTTCATATCATGATGATTCACCCAATTTATATTCAAGGTTTGTAAAAGCTACGGACTGCACTTCCTATAACACTATTGGGCACACATATAATACAAGAAGAAATAAACAAAATTTGGATCAACAACTTTCTATTCCAAAGTCTCAACCTATTCAAGTTCCTAATTCTTTACCACCTTCTCAACCAAGTCTTCGTTTAGCACCTAAACCACGATCAAAGCACCAGGTGATTATGATCTTGTCAAACAACTCCACATTACTTCGACTAAGATCTCACTTTAGGATTTGCTTCGAATCTCTCCAGTTTATCAGGAAATTCTTCAAGAAGCCTTACAGAAGATCCTCTTGCCTACCTACGCTAGGCCTATGAATGTTAATGCATTGTTAGATTACATTCATGTGGATTCATCAAATTTTATGTTCCACTCACAAGAAATCCTGCCTTTGAATGTGTAGAAGCAAGCAGATCCTTTGATGATTATAATTAACATTAATAACATTAGCATTCGGTGTACTCTTGTTGACACTAGTTCAACTCTCAATGTTTGTGGTATTGACCTACTACCTAAGATTAAAGTTGAGTCATCTTTTCTAGCTGCTTCTTCTTTGTACATTCATGGGTTTAATAATGTTGACTGCCAAGCTCTAGGCATGATAGTACTACCTTTGCAGCTAGGTTTATGTGATGCTTGGTCCTTTACCTTACAATATTCTTTTGGGGAGACCTTGGATTCATGCTATGGGTCCCGTAACTTCTACTTTACATCACTCCTTAAAGTTTGTTGCAAATAATCAGGTGGTGATAGTTAAAGCTGATCTAGAAGCTGTTCACCTTTGTGAGATAGCAGCTACTAGTCGGGATTCAGTTGTTTCCACTCTTAATAATTCTATTCCATCTTTAACTGTTAATGCTCTAGTGTGTTCCTAAATTGAATTTCGTTAAAATTGAATCACCTAAAGAAAAAATTCCTAGGTCCTCCCTGTCTAATTCTTCTTCTGAATCAAATGCTTTCCTTGGCGACGATTGGGGCTCCTTAGAATTCTATGAATTCTTCATTGGAAAATACAAATCCATTCTCACTTGTCTATACTTTCTAAATTCCTCTGATGTAAAGGTGGGCGATGCCCCCGTTAAGGAAGAAAATTGCAATCTTATGCAATAGACTAGTGCTTCCCCTGCTAAGGAGAGTAGCCCCACTCTTACAAAGGAGGTTAATGTGTGTGAACCAAATAAAGGGGATGGTTTTTCTCTCATGGATGCATTCAATGTTCATTGGTGAAATGAGTCCCTCTACATGGAGCCATCACCTCTTAAAGTTTTACAAACTTGCTATGGTTTTGGGTATCAACTCGCTTCTCGGTATGGCTATGGGCAGAAAGGCCTAGGGCATATTGAGTAAGGAATCCAAGTCCCCATTCAGTTTAAGCCGTGGAAGTGCTATCTAGGTTTGGGGTGCTCTATCGAACAATCTAAGCAAAAACCTTGGTGGAGTGTTAATATGATTTCATTCAAACGACTAATTCTGGTCCATCTTGAATTGATAGAGGATGGGGAGTAGGCCAAGAAGGTTCCTTTAGATGTCTCCTCTTCATATGAAGCACTTGAGGAATTCCTAGGTGCCTATTCCCCCTTGCCTCCTTTTCATCGCAAAAGACGTTTCCCATATCACTTGCATAAACAAGAATACTTTAGAGAATTTTTCTTGAGTGTTAATGAGGAGGACCCTCTATCTAACATTGGTGATGATGTTCTTGTAGACACATAAAAATGACCTAGGCCTACAAGTTCTTATTTTCCCACATTTCTTCCTAGCATAATTAAAATGTTTAATTATGTCCTTTGGTCCACTTTCAACTATTAATTAGATAATTCATAATTATTTAATTAATTCATGTCTTTATATTCCTCTTGATTATTTAAATAAATAAATAATATTTATTTATTTAAATGTGTCACTAATTCTCTAATGTCTTTCCATAATTAAATAAATTCTTAAAATTTATTTAATTATCTTGGTCCATTAATTCTTCCTAATTATTTAAATAAATAAATTTATTTATTTAAATACATCATTAATTCTTAAATGTCTTCTCATAATTAAATAAATTCTTTAATTTATTTAATTATTATCCACCTTGGCATTTTCTCAATTTTAAATAAAATTATTTATTTAAAATGGTCCCACTTTCTAATTTTCTTGTCACATGACCCCACCTTTTTGAATTAAATTAATTTTTAAATCAAAATAGCAATTTTCCTCCTTAAATCAAGTAATTTCTAATATCATTTGATTTTCTAGCTCTCTTTTTCTGTGCCATTTTTATCTCCTTGTCACATGCATTTTCAACCCTTGATTTGATTTTCTCAAATCAAATCTTGTCCAATCATTTCAAATTTACCCTAATGTTGCCCTAACCCTAATTGCGGGTTGTCATATTGAATCTTGTCCCTTGATTCTAGGGCATTTTTCAATCTTCAATCTTGGTCATTCATCCAAAATTGCATTTTTTATAAAATGACAATTTTAGTTTTATTTGCACATCTCATGACATCTTAGCTCTTGCAATCTTGTCTTAGACATACTTCACTTCTTTTCAAATTTTGGCACACTTTAGGCTTATTTCATAGTTGGTTACTAGTTGCATAGTGTATCATTTGTTATCAAATCCTTCAACATTTGCTTAGGTCTTGGCATAGTCATAGGTTGCTCACATAAAATCTGAGGGAAAACTACATATTGTAGCAAATTGAGAAGGTGTAATGGAGGTCAATCATGGAGTTTGAAGATATTTGGTGAGATTATTCCTTTTATTTTCATGTTTTCCTCCTTTGTGCTTCATTATTTACTTTGGGTTTTGTTTTATTTATGCACTAATCTGCTAACCTAGATATTTCCCATAGTTACATTGGTGAACCCGATGCCAAAATCACGTTTTTTGCATATTTTCGTACAAATTTTTGTGTTTTTGTAGGTACAAGTATGGAACTTTGCATTCATAGTTTTTTGAGCTGCAAATGTTCTATTGTGACACATTTTCTTTGCAATGTGACACATCCACCATCTCGAGACGTATTTGATTGAGAAAAAGCCGCATTTGATGTATTGTGATGCATTCGAGAACCCAAATGACGCAATCTGAAAAGACAAGATGCATTCGCCCTACATTTTGACGCATCTGACTAGTAAATTCCAGTGTATAGACCAAAGAAACATTTTCTATGTGGAATGACGCATTCGCTCTTCTGCGATGCATTCGTCTGGTAAAATTTATTTTTTTGTTTTTTCCATAATTTTTCATATTTCTCATTTCAAGTTAGTAGTTTAGAGGTTTTTGTAGGTTACTAATATGCTATTGCAACATGTGGCTTTGAACTTTTGTGAGTCCAAGGCATCTTTTGAGACTACTAACAAGTGGTTTTGTAGGTTTGAATGTCCAAGGATTTTTCTTTGAAACCATTTGTGTTTTTTATATATTAGAGAACACTTCCATTGGTGCTTTAAAAAGAACATTTTCTTACCTCACTTAGCTTTAATTAGGGGGTTAAATAACTTTTCTTGATTGTGCTTGAAGGTGGTAGGTGATTATGCTCTCACTTTGTGCAAACTAGGTGATCAGAAAACCAGACCCATATATTTTATGTTTTTGAACCTTAGAGGGGCCTGCTAGGAAAGAGGGAATGACTCCAATTGGTTTTTTGCTTGGACCGGTATATAAAAGGATGAGTCTAAATTGTCAAGTCCTCACAGTATGTAGGCCTTAGCCATGTAGTTCCTTTTGAAAATGGGTACCTACCTTTTCTTTTAAAGGTATAAGAACCCCTAGGAGATTGGTTAAAGCCTTATGTGGCTTGCTATACGCTTGTGAGGTGTTGTGTCCATGAGTATTCACTAGAACCCTTTTGTGTAGTGGCCAAAATCCCATCTATTTGCTAGTGCAACAACGGTCATTATGAAGGCATCCACATTCTCGCAGTTCTTAGTAGAGGTGATCAACCTGCCATGGGAGATTTATGGGAGCTGGAAGCTTGGTTGACCTAAGAAGTGAGTGCACTGTAAGGGGAAACCCGTGTGGAAATCTTTTGGACTCGTCTACTAAAAATAAGTGTGTTTGGGGAAACCCACGTGGAATCTAGCAAATATAGTCCTTGCCTAACCTAGGGTTGTACTTGTCTTCTTTGTGCATGTTTTCAAAATATTGTGTTTGCCAAGTATTTTTTGAGACATTAAACAAACAAACACCATTTCACAGACCTAGAAATAATCGTTCAACTTCAAACAATTCCAAATTTTTCCAAAATTGCAAACAAATTACACTTACATTCTACTTGCAACAAATTTGTTATTTTGCACCGCATTTGACACTTTTTGCAATGCATTCACTTTGATAAGTCCCATTTGCCACTCTGTGCGATGCATTTTATGGTCCTGCAACACATTTTCTTAACAGAACACCACATTTGCTTCTTTGAGCCACATCTATGACCTCATAAGCCGCATTCACTAAAACTATGATGCATCTGCCAAACTACAATGCATTTGTGACCTGAAATGATGCATTTTCCTGGCAAAAAATAAAACATTGTTGCAGTCTAAAACTTGAGAGAAAAATTGTCCAATATGCTATCAAGCATCTTTTTCCAGCATCCTCTGTCAAAAACTAGAAAGAAAATTTCTCAAATCTTCCATTATTTGCATACTTTAGCTTGCATTTACCCATAGGTCTAAACTTGCAAAAAGTTTAGTTGCATTCTTGGAATATATCTTTTCATTTTCAGCCATAAATTAGTCTTTAGGTCCTCATTTCATTTGCAGATTTTGGAATAGGGAAACTTACCATACTTTGCAAAATCATTTCCTTCAAGAGTAGGTTGTCATTGGACTTAGTCAACTTAATTTCCTTAGTCATTGTCCCTTTTTGTGAGACTTTCCAACTCAAAAGTCTAGTTAGGAAACCTCACTTTGTCATCTTGTCATCTTGTCCTTTAGTCACATTAGTAAGTCCTTTGATGACCCAAATTGAGACATAGATCAAGCTTAGGTTGGTTGAGTAACCTTTTCCAAATCACTTAGAGCTTTGCATTTTCATACCTTAGAACATTCAAGTCATCTTAGTCCTCATTTTGCATACCTTATTCCTAAAAATCCAAAAAAAAAAAAATAGTCCTTATTATCCTTTGGCATTTGTCATTTCCTTTAGACAACATTGTCATATTGTATTTCTTATGGTCAAAAAATCCCAAAAACATAGTTTGCATTTGCATCCCTTATTCAAAATCCAAAAAACATAGTGTCATCATCTAGTTGTCATTTTCTTCCTTCTTCCTAATTTGAGCAACTCCTTATATGGTTGAGAATGGGCTTCAAAGAAAAAGAAGACGAATGGCTAATTTTGGACAAGACACCAACACTTATATCTTTTCCAATAACATGAATCAAAACATGAACCAAGACGCATTATTTATCAATCCTTTCAGTGAAATGAACATGCCATATTCTTCACGTAATCTTTTTGAATCATTCATGCATAGAGATGAATATGGACATGTATTTATGGAAGACCTAAAAGTCGCCACACAAAATCTTGACATAGCCTCCTTCGTGGAAGATTTAGTCTTACATGATCCACAAAGATATCTAGCTATGCTCTTGGACCAAGGGGCTAAATTTCCATGTGGCTTTGACATTAACACTCTAAAGACAACATTACCTAATCACAATGCCAACAACAACAATGCAAACAATTCCTCTCACACTAGTCAATCCCAAAACAATGCAAACAATGCCTCATACACTAGTCAACCTTAGAACAATACAAACAATACCTTTGTTGGGGCCACCTCACAAATTTCCACAAGCACTATCAATGCTACCTCTAATGACACATCTAATAATAAAAAATCAATGCAACATCCATTGGAGGGACACCAACTATGTCACAATCCATGTCACAATCAATGCCTACAATGTCAACAACGTCCTCACAGTCAATTGGAGCTACCTTTGGATCCTCATCAATGGGAGAAATCTCTTCAAACCCCCTATTTGGAGCTTCATCTAGTGCCATGGTAGCATCATCATCAAATCCTTTCATTGGGTCTTCATTCAATCCCTTTGGGGGAAATAAACGACGTATTTTCATTCGAGGACCACAACCGAATGTCAACACGTCATCACAACTTAATACCAATATTTCCCAAGGGAAAAACACCCACATTCCCCATGGAAAATTTTACCAATATGGACAAGGCAATTAGACTACCTAGCATATGACATCATTTGGGCACCAACATAGCCAAAGTCAACACATCCTGCAAATATTGACTAATATGGATGGAGGACACATTCCCACTATGCATCACACGTCCACACTCATCAAAACATCCCTAATCAAAATTTGTAATACCAAGAACATTAAAATCAAAACACGTCATACATCTCACAACAACACATCACACAAAAAAATTAGAACATCTCATCACAACAAATTGGCACTCGTGGGATACCCATCACTCCCATGTGTGATGCAACAAACAATCCTATAATTGACGCTTTGACAGCTCAAGTGGAAAACTTGGAAAAAAAAAATAAAGACTGTGCAGATTTCAAATAAAAAGCCACACACATCATCTAACCTATGTCCGTACCCTTTCGACACAAGTCTATACATGGCACCAAACTTCACTAAAAACAAAGGCAAGACAAACCCCATTGAACACATTCAGGAATTCACAACCAATTGCATGGATATTGCCTATGAACATACTTACTTGATGAGACTCTTCCCTAAGAGTCTTGTAAGACCCACTCTTGAATGGTTTTCCACTTTACAAAATGGAATAAAATCATGGGACAAACTTGCAGACAAATTTGTACGAAATTATGTCTACAACATTGATACCGACATCTCCATCACTTGTTTATGCACACTTACACAAGAAGAATTTGGTGAGACTTTTATCCCATTCTTCCAAAGATGGAGAAGTTTAGCAAGTTGTTGCCATATTGACATACGTGAGAAAAAAAAGGTTGACATTTTCATCCAAACCATCCTATGCCCATTGAAATGTAGCTTGCAAGTCCACTACTACACAACCTTCACAAACTTAGTCGAAAAGGGTGTCCAACTTGAGAAGGCCCTTATTGCTAAAGGAGAACTAAAATATGGACTTAAGAACACAAACAAAAACCCACCCATGGACAAGAATAAATACTAGGTCAAGAACAAACACATTATTAATGATGGCGGTGTTGACGCTAAGGTGGTCAACACAATGGGTCATGTACTTACTCTTAAATGAGCTCCACCGCAAAATACACAAATGACCACATCGACACCTGCTACTAATGCCATTAAAAATAATCATAACAATAAAAATAGTCAAAACCAAGGACAACCATGATAGACCAAGCAATTTCCAAAGAGACACACATATACTCCCTTGTGTGAACCAATCAAAGACAGCCTTAAAAATCTCCTTCAAAACAGTGTCATCACACTAGAAGACCCTAAGCCATATGACCCAAGACAATTTAAACCATCATGGTGGGATGATAACTCTTTCTGTGATTATCGATAAAGGGCATAAGACATCCTCTTATTGAAAATTAAGAAATCTAGTACAAGACCTCATTGAAAATCGCATAATTGAACTGGGTGGACAAAAATTTGCATCAAAAAAAGACCATACTACTCACAAAAACACACTATAGGACCATGGTTCAAATAATCCCTCTACATCAGGTCCTAAGACTAACAATAATTGTGCCAACTATACCTGCACCACCTTTGACTATTCTGGTGGATCCATTATAAATCATGTTTGAGCTGCTGACAAAAATGTCAATACCATTACTGTCAAAAGAGCACATAAATGAAATGTCACTACCTATGGTGGAAAAGTCACCATAGCTGGTCCTCCTCCCCGTAGGGAGCTGAAAATAATGATACCTAGTCCATCCGCTAAGTAGTCACAAATAGGTCCATCTGCCAAGTAGTCACAACCTAAGGGACAATTTAACCTTATTGAACAACTAGGCAACACACCTACTCAGATTTCTATACTTGAGTTGCTACGCATTTCTCCCATGCATAAGGCCATACTTGACAAAACCTTACAAGATTCTTGTGTCCATCATGACATTGATGTCAACCAGTTTGAAGCCATGGTGGGATACCTTACTACACCCCATCATGTAACATTTTTAGATCAAGACTATTCATCACCAAAGTCCAATCATAATGATGCCTTACACATTGAAGTCTTTATCCATAAACATAAGGTCAGACAAGTTTTAGTAGATGTTAGAGCAGGACTGAACATATGCTCCTTAAAACTAGTTAAGGCGCTAGGCTTCTTTGATGCTTGCATAGATGTTACAAATATCATTATTATAAAGGCGTATGATGATGAAGAATGTTCCTCTCGAGGTGTTATCACTCTTCTTATCAGAGTTGGGCTAGTCATTTTGGATACGACATGTCAAGTCCTAGATCTTGAGTTACCCTATTGTTGATGGTGTTTTCTACACAACAACTCAGACAAGATACAAGTATCCTATCTCTCTTGAAAGGAAAATCTCTATCAGCAAGCCTCAAGATATAACCCCAAGGTCTCTAATGTCAGGTCTTGACAATGTATAAACAACTCAGTGATAATGTGAAAATGTTGGTAATCAAAAGGGGCCTTACAAATGAACAATGTTGGAAGCGTACTTTCATCAGATGCAACAATATGGTGATGCTTTCAGTCCTAAAACTAACCCAGATTCAAAATAAATAGCGAAAGAGATAAGGTTTTTAGAGAGATTCAACTCTAAACTAACTCCTAAGATCAATCACAATAATGATGAATGTTGCAAATGGATAGATCTCCAATAAAGAAAATCTCTACTTGATCAAGGACAAGCCCACAACTCTGCAGAAATGGTGCAATCTTCTAAGGAAACTGAATATTTTCAGACTATGAATATTCATCCACATACCCAATAACTGGTGCAATGTAAACAAGCATCCATAGTTGAAATTAGCACAAAATAAGGCCTAGACTAACTTTACATAGCAAATTACAATCACCAAATTGCTAAAAGTATGGACCGGAGATTGATCAACATCATTAAAATTTTACCATTATTGCAAAAGAACTGAAATCTAACATCTAACATTGAGAATTGAGAACAAGAAACCATAAACTGTCAAAGTGTAACACAAAGCTTGCCAAATCAACAATCCAATTGCATTAACTTCTCCAACATTACATAACAATTTCTAGTCTCTCCTCTCTCCTACAGCTACTGACTTCTCTAACTTAGCCAATTATGGCCTTTACAGCCTCTAATCAGCTATTCTAACCCCTAAATCTAACCCTTTTACATATGAGAAGGCACTGGCCTTTTATAGAAAATTACATTTTGAATCAATGGCCATGATTTAATTCATCCAGTGGCTGTAATTGCACATTTAATTTGGGAGCTCATGGTACATCATCATCCAATTGCATAAAAGCAGTTACATCATGGAACAATGAGAAAACAATATTATGCCAGCTTGTCATTAATGAAAATTTCGATTGGATGATGAAATCATCTTCACATGTCTTCTAGAAACTCCTTCCAACTGTAGATAGTTTGGGCATAGATTCATATGCAAGCCCACTTTTAAAATTTGAATTGAACTCTTTCATATTTCCCTTTTGACACGAATCCATATGCAAGTTCCCCTTTTGATTTATTTAATCCTAAAAAATAGATACCATTAGTAGCTCACATGTTAAAATTTTGGGAATTTTTTTATTTTCAAAATTTTTTCTCCATCTCAAGAATTTCATTTTCAGGAACAAATTTCAAGAAAAAAATTTCCATTTTTGGAAAAAATTGCATTTCAGGAAAAATTTCCATTTTTGGATTAAAATTCAATTTTTTTCCATTTTTGGAAAATTCAGGATTTTGAGGGGGTCATGGAAATTTCTATAATGGAAATTTTCAGATTTTGAAGGGGTCTTGGAAATTTTGGGGATTTCCAGGACAAAAAATACCCGAATTCCCTGCAAGGTCAAAATCCCTTAAACCTCCTCAACTTTTTTTCTAGAAAGAATTTTCAAAAAAATTCAAAAAGCAACCCTGCCTAATTTTTCATCCTCTATCCATGGGTGCAAAAAAGAAAAAATTGTTTTGGAAAATTTTGGGATTTTGAGGGGGTCTTGGGAAATTTCAGGGATTTCCATTGCGGACGAAAATCCCCTAAACTCCATAACTTTTTTTCTAGAAGGAGTTTTCAAAAAGTTCAAAAGGCAACTTGGCCTTATCCATGGGTGAAAAAAAGATTTACATATAACATTGAAAATTCACTTCAAAATCACCATTTTCAAATTCCAAGAGGTGAATTTCCCCTAGAGCCTCAAAATATTGCCTCCATCAAACCCAGACTAGACTTAATCCCAAAATAACTTCCCAAGAAGAGAAAAACCAAAATTTGACCAAGCCAAGATGTAGAGATGCAAAATAAAAAAGAGGGTCCCCGCCTCCGGTGGGGCATGTGTGCAAAAGTTGCACAACACCTATAACTTCTTGCTTGGTTGGCCTTGGATCCACACCCTCAAAGTTGTTCCATCCACCTACCACTAATGCCTGAAGTTTCCTTTTGATGACACATAAATCACCATACATGGAGACCTCGATCCTTTCCAATATTGCACCAATCTAAGGGCTATTTAGAACATCAAGTTCCCATTAACTGAGAAGCTTCAACCTCCTCTTCTTCCAAATTCATCGACCCATCCACGATTTCCAAATCATCCATATCCACTCCTTCCACTTCCGCTATAACATCCTCCTCAGTTTCGAAGGTTGATCCCAATGTCAAGATCAAGAACCAAGGATGTGGAGAGTATAAATTGAACATGGCCTACTGCATCACCAAAATACCCAAGTCTCCTAAGGCCTATGGTTGACCTTGTTCTAGAATGGAGCCTAAGGAAATTTTCATAGTTCCTCCAACACACAATTTTATAGGATGGGAAGAAATGAGCAAACAAGACATCGAAGATATATCAACATGGATTTATAAAGACCCAAAAGATCCATCCCCATTACCAGTCTAGATATATGGCAAAGGCTATGATATAATGAAGGAAAAGGGCTACGATGGAACTAGTGGCCTTGGAAAAAATAAAATTGGAATGTGGAAACCTATAATGCCTCCCAGAAGACCAAAGCATCTTGGGTTGGGGTATGGGCTACCTGAAAATAACAATCGGCATACCAATGTACTTTCGAGTGAGAGTATGAATGCTTTAGAAAGTGTCGAGACTATTGGGGAATCCTTTATCGAAACTGACTCCCATGAATGAGAATTGGGCTCTCAATGATCCCTGAGTGACCATTGCCTTGACGAGTTGTTCCTTGAACCTGGAGAACCTATGTTTGAAGAAAAATTTTGGCAAATGTTTAAGATTGATCCAGCATAGAATAATGACAACCCTAAAATTCCAAGGAAAAGAGAAGATTGGGGTAGGCTCTTTTCCCCAAGGAACAATGACAAGCCTAAATTATCTTTGGATCCCATTAACCATTCTTCTACCATACCTATCCAGCCATTTGACAGTAATGATCATCACTTGTATTCATCTAACTTGCCACATGACACTACCAACCCCAATGCTAGTTCATTTGTCCCTTATTTTGACAATGAGTATGAATCAAGTGAAGGAGAATATTGGATAGAATCCAATTAGGAGTTGGATGATGATAATTTTATCTTTAACCTCTCTGAATCCATCTACATGCTTTACACATCCTCCCCACCATTCACCAATATTGATGATGGTATCTCCTTAGTCTACCCACAACTAATTGATTGGGATCAACAAATCTCGTTGGTTATGGACATATTTCATAATGATGATGCCATTGCATAATTCATGGGATTACATGAGGGCACACCAAGTGGAGATCACAAGGCTAGATTTTCTATTGACCTAGATTGTTTAGCCTACTTCAGGGAGACTTCATCATCCTCTAGTCACAAAATTAAAAATAAAAATAAAACAAAAAAATGACGTCTTTAGGTGAAAATTGAAAGGCACCTTCTAATGATAAAAAAGTAAAAATAAAGGACGTATCTACGAGTGAAAACCTCTCTGAGGCACCCAAGGATGGAGGACTGGAATTTATCCCCATGATTCAGAAAAAAATGGTAATTCTCATAGAGGACACCATGGAAGTCAACATAGCCACGATAGAAGATCCCAAAATTGTCCTCTTTGCAACATCTTTGATAGAGGAAGAAAAACCTGAATTTCACAAATTCTTTTCAGAGCACAAGATTAACTTTGCATGGTCCTATGCTGATATGCCTGGGTTGGATCCAAAACTGGTTTTGCACCATTTTCCATTACTTCCAAATGCCAAGCCAGTAAAACAGAAGTTGTGTAAGATGCACCCACAAATTGCCTTGTTAGTCAAAGTAAAACTCAAGAAATTGCTAGATGTGGGATTCATACGGTCAATAGACTACACTGAATGGATTTCAAATCTTGTACCAGTCACAAAGCCAAATGGTCAAATCCACATCTACATAGATTTTCGTGACTTGAACAAAGCATGTCTAAAAGATGACTTTCCGTTACCAAACGTAGACATTATAGTTGATCTTACAACAAGATACAAGATGTCCCTCATGGATGGTTTCTCAAGTTATAATCAGATTCATATTGCCCCTAAAGATCAACATAAAATGACCTTCACATGTCCTTTGGGTACATACTATTGGAACGTCATGCCTTTTGGTCTCAAGAATGCAAGTGCCACTTATTAGAGAGCCATGACAATAATATTCCATGACATGATGCACAAGCTAATGGAAGACTATGTGGATGACCTTTTGGAAAAGTTTTTGACACATAAGGATCACCTCAATGTGTTAGAAAAAATCTTCGAAATACTAGAAGAATATAAGGTCCGCTTGAATCCCAAGAAATGTGTCTTTGTTGTGACATTGAGAAAACTTTTGGGGTACATAGTTTCTCGTAGAGGCATTGAAGTTGATTCTACCAAAGTGAAAGCCATATTAGACATGCCTCCTCCAAAAGCGATAAGTGAACTCAGGACATTGCAAGCTAGGTTACAATCTATCTGATTCTTCATAACATGATTGACAAACAAGTGTCAACCATTTCAGTATCTCTTGCACAAGGGCATCCCCTTTGTGTGGAATGATAGATGTCAAGAGGCCTTCCAACTAATAAAGGATTATCTATTTTCACCACCTATTCTAATGCCACCAATTGAAGGTAAACCTTTGATTCTATACATTTTTGCAACAACTTCAACACTGGGGGCATTATTGGCACAAAATGATCATGATGAGAAGGAAAGGGCCATATATTACATCAATCGGACATTGGTCGAATATGAGATAAACTACACATCCATTGAACGTGCTTGTCTAGTAGTGGTATTTGCTGCTAAAAAATTAAGACATTACATGTTGAATCACAGGACACAGTTGGTGGCAAAGATCGATCCCCTAAAATATCTCCACACAACATTGACAGGATGCTTGGCAAAATGGGTAATGATCTTGAGTGAGTATGACATTCAATATGTGGAACGAAAGGCTATAAAGGGACAAGTGATAGCAGATCAATTGGAAAATGCACTTATACAAGGTGATCATCCATTGGTAGTAGACTTTCCTGATGAATCCATATTTTATGCAGAGCCTAAATCACCTTGGAAACTTTACTTTGATAGGTCTTATAATAGTCATGGCTCGGGAGCAGGAATATTGTTTATCATGCCACAAGGAGATTCCATCCCTAAGTCATTCCACATTTCTTTTCCATGTACAAATAATATTGCAGAATATGAGGCACTTGTCACAAGACTCAAAATGGCCATAAAATGGAAAATAAAAAGTTTGCATGTCCTCAGAGATTCTCAGTTGGTCATCAATTAAGTCAATGATGACTATGACACCAAGGGTGAGAAGTTAGTTCCTTATAAATGAATGGTGGATAGTTTTTAGTCATACTTCCACATGCTTTCTTTTGAACAGATTCCTAGGGCACAAAACAAGGTGGTAGACGCAATTGCTATAATTGGTTCTCTTCTAGACATTCGAAACAATGTCCCTCAATTTGATTTCTTAGTAGAACAACTTTTAGTTCCTACATATGACATTCTAGAATCAAAGATGGTTTGTGAGCTTGTTGGTCCCAACTCACCATGGTATCAAGACATTTATGACTATCTCTAGTCCCAAACCCTTCCTCCCAACCTATCCAACAACCAATGAAATTCCTTTATCCATAAGGCCACCCGATGCACCATCATCAGTGACACCCTATACCGTCATAGCTTTGACAATACCCTTCTTTGATGTCTCGACACTGACGAACCATGAACAACCTTACATTATGTACATGAGGGTATATGCGGATCTTATTTGAGTGGTCCTACTTTAGCCAAGAAGATAACTAAACTTAGGTATTACTAGCCGATAATGGAAAAGGATGCACTTGAGTTTTTCAGAACATGTTGCCAATGTCAGATACATAGTGATTTAATTCATGCACTAGCACAAGAACTTCGGCCAATTACTTCTCCTTGGCCCTTCACACAATAGTGACTCAACCTTGTGGGAAAAATCCATCCTACCTCCTCCAATGACCACAAATTCATTATCACTACCACTAAGTACTTCACTAAGTGAATTGAAGCCATCCCCCTCACATACATAATTGACAATTTTTTTTCCAAATTTATCCTCAATTATATCATCTATCGGTATGGAATTTCGTAATCCATCATCACAGACAATGATTTTCCTTTCAAGAACCACTATTTCCATGAGTTGTGTGAATGCTTCCACATCCAACATCATTTCTCCATGCCATACTACCCATAAGGAAACGTTCAAGCTAAGGCATCCAATAAGAAAATCATCAAAATTCTTGAAAAGATAGTCATTGACGCTAGCTGTGATTGGAATATCCAACTTAACCCTACTTTGTGGGCTTATCGCACTAGCGTCTGCATGCCTATAGGAGCCATTCCTTTTTCTCTAGTCTTTGGAGCTGAAGCGATCTTTCCCATTGAGATCAAAATTCCTTCTTTGTGATTTTCCCTGAAGGGTTTGATCGATGATGAAGAATATAGACAATCACGACTGCATGAGCTGAACATGTTAGAGGAGCGAAGACATAATGCCTTGTATCATCTATAGGTATGTCAAAATCACCTTTGTCGCAGTTATAACAATAGAGTCATGGTCATAAATTTTGACATTGGTGACTTGGTCCTCATGCAAAATCCTAAGAATCAGTCTAACAAAAAAACTTGGCAAGTTCGAGCCCAATTGGTTGGGTTCTTATATCATCATGTCCTCTTTTGGTTCTGGAGCATACCAACTAGCCACTCCAGATGGTGAACAACTAACAAATCCTATCAACAGTCTACATCTTCAAAATTTTTATGCATAGCATCAGAAAGTCTCATTGAAGACCATAAAATACAAAAAATAAATAAAAATATAAAATATAAAAAATTGTCACCCTGATGAAAACCTGGCAAACAGGCATCTTCGTGACACTAAAAACATGAAAAAGATGACAAAAATAGTAAAGAGAAATAATTCATCCAATAGTGAAAACTTGGTAAACAGACGCTTTGGATAAGTACCATGGTGGAAACTTGGGAAACAAGCGCCATGTGTAGTCAGCCTTTGTGCTTCCATATATTGTCACTCTATCTACTTTAGTCCATAATAAACCATCATGACACCCATCACAAAAACCCTGCCATTCCTTTCATGGTTGACAATGGTTGACATTAAGTCGTACATACCATCTATCTGTCATCCCATGTGCGACCCTTTTGCACATCCTGGACCTGACTGGGGGCAATCCTTTAATCATTTGACTACAGTGGGTATCACACATGGTCCTAAAAAAAAGACCTAAAAATCAAAAAATGCCCTGAAGAAATACAAAAAAAAAAATCTTCAAAAACAAAAAAATAGAGTTGTATCTTGTCAAGTCAGTTAGTCCATGTCATAGTGAAACTATGTTGTCTCTGCACATTTTCTATGTAGGAAAGGCTCATCTATGGGCCCCCGAGACATTAGGTTAGTCCTTTTAGGTTGTCAAAATAAAATCATGACTCAATCTTTGGTCATTAAGAAAAAATAATTGGTTGTGTTGAACTACAAGGTCTCTGAGTGTATGACATAGGCAAGGCCATCAATCGATGAACCCTCGAGGCTGCACTATGTCAGTCCATTAGGGTTCATCACATTGCACTAGCACACATGTCAAATGTTCTCAAAATAAACAATGGAAATTATTTAATCAACATGTCAGTTACATCAACATGTCAACATCAACATATAATCATCTCAGTCAACTTTAGTCAATCTTAGTCAACTTCAATCAATCTCAATCAACTTTAGTCAATCTCAGTCAACTTCAGTTAATCTCATTCAAAATTGGTCAAACTATCAATTCTTGGTTATTCTTCATATGTGTCCTTCTGAAGAATGACCCTCATCATTTACTTATTCCTTAGGATGTGTCCCTCCTAGGCATCATCATTATCATTTGGCATCTCTCGACATTTGAGGATCGATCCTCTCGGCATTGACATCATTCAAGATGTGTCCTTCCTAAATTTGGAAACTTTGGAATTCGTCGCCTAGACATAGGTAAACCTGACATCTCGACATCGTCAAACTTGGCATCTTGACATCAAAACACCTAACATTTAGAAACACTTGGCAAACACTTGGCAAACATTATCTTGACATTTTTCCTTGTATATTTCATCATGCTACTAGTTTCTCCACGATGTCCCGGCGACAAGATTTAGAGAAGAAACAACATATGATGATGATTGGCTTGTCTTATCTTTTTCAGGTAGTCATGTTGCTAGTTCCTTGAGGATGCCCTCGTAATAGGATTTAGAGGAGAAATGACATTTCATGACTTGTCTTTATTTTCTTTCTTGTATTTCTTATGCTTGTGGTTGATTGTCACAAAATGATTGGGGCAATTGCACTCTTAGTATGAGTCATTATCATCCTTGTCTACGACCACTTGTCTCATGTGATGGTACGACCTTGCACACCTTGATCTATGTCATATCATGGTCTTTGTTTTCCATTACAATAGTATGCCCAATGATGATTAAGAGCAACAATTATTAGTCCTATGGTAACATGTTGAAGGATTTTATTCCGTGCTAACATCCATCTCCTTCTATCTTGTCATTTCACCTAGTCCGTCTCATGATGATACCCTATGAAATGCAAAATATACTTGCATACATGATCATATAGGTATTGCATTAGGTTATTACACATTCACATACTTTCAATTCCATCATTAGCAAACATATATCATTTGCATTCATCAACTTGCATTCACATAACATTTAAGTACACACATCATCCATATCATTAAAGCACATACATCACATCATTAGACATCACATGTTGCATTATCCATAAAAATATAGTCACATATCAAGGCATTTATCATAAACATAGAATCAAAACATTACACATCTATATAGAACATCATCATAACATAATATCATCATGGAATATAAGCATAAAATAACCATCATAGTTGCATACATCGCATGACATATAAAATGCATCATCATAATCATCATCATAAAAACATATAATCAACACATAATGCATCATCACATAAAGTGTCATAACATAGTGTATATAACATGATAATAAGATAAAAATTTCAAAATACCCCTAAGCTAAACTCTCCTCATCCCCTTGAGGAGTAGAACAAGGTGAATGATGCTCAGTGAGAGGAATTGATACTGATGCCATCATGGTAACAACAGGCTGAGTATGTGAAGTAGATGGATCTCTCACCAGAGGCTGATTATGCTCTGCCTTGTGCTCTGAACCAAATGACCCATGGCTATGGCTAGATCTATGCCCTGAAGAATTCCTATGAGAATGGTGGGATCTATGACCTGATGAATGTCCTAAAGAAGTAGAGCTACCCACACTGCTCTAGCTACAACTGCTACTCCCTAACCATGTCCTTGTCCTGCTATATGATCTAGACAACCTAGGTTCCCTTTAATCAATTGGCACTGCCTCTCATATAACATGTGATACTGGCCCCTGCTCGCGCTAACCCTAGATAGCTCCTTAGAAACATCTGCAACTAGCCTTGAGCATAACTGAGCAAATCTAGCACGCCAGCTCTCTATCTCCCATCATTGAATCTCTGCCTGATCTCGCTCAACATGTGTAACCTCAAGCTCAGCCTGTAGCGATCTAATCTCTGTAGTGGCCTCATCTAGTCTCCTTTGCATGTATGTTAGTCTCTAGTCCACTATGGCATCTCACAGAGATGGAGGAACCCAAAATATATTTGGCTCTCCATCTATAATCCTCTCCTAGAGCTACCTCTCTACCTCATCCATCTCATCCCCAACATCCAACTCATCGTAATCATCACCAACTCCCTCCTCTCCTCCCCTGACATCCAGATCCTCCTCTACTGCATGCACCTCCTACCTCTCCTCCTCCTATCTTCCCTCTACCTCTAGCTATCTCTCCTCCTCCTACCTAGGTCCCTCATCTCTCTCCTCCTCCTTTGGCATCTCAAGGATGAAATCTAGGGCAACCCTCTTGACTCATTGTCTAACCCTCCTCGCCTGCCTCCCTCTATCCCCTCCTCTCCTCCTCCTGTCACCACCGCCATCACCCCCATCATCTCCTCCTCCATCTTTGCCACCTCTCCCCCCATATCCTCTCTCCCTATCTCCTCAGCCTCTGTCTCTCCCTCTAGCCCTACCTCTCTAGCCTCCTCACTACACCTGCGGTATAACTAATCTATGATAAACAGGTGTTGGTCCATCAAGATCTATCAAGGGAATAGGTCTGTGTGTCTTCCACCACAAGTCAAAATTTGAAATTGTCCTTAGATCTACAAGACCTCCTCTCCAACCCCATGGTTACACCATCAACCCATCCATTTTTTTCTAAGAAAATGGTACTGATATGGCGGGACCCCATGTAGGCTCTCATGATGATCTAGCATACTCTGCAGTCCCCATAGGCACACCTTGTTGCTCCCTGAACTGACGTAGTACCCACTGGGGTAGGTACATCTCGATGATGAGCTATGACTATATAGTGTGGCCAATCAAATATCAAAATTATCTACAAATTGGTAAATGATTACCCTCACTAGCCCACTGCACACAATCCCTGTACGACCTCTAGACAAATGAAGTGATGGTGTCTATCTGATGCCACCAGAATCTAGTCTCTTTGACTCTTGTTTGCTGAAGAACACCCACATATAAAAACACATATGGAATACCCTCAACTAGTTGTGGCCTTTGAATAGGTGAGCGAAAGACGGGAATGTGCTCCCAAGCACAGATCATAAGTAATGTCGTGTCGTAGCTGATGTTATGCAAACCCTTGTATGCTACCTCATGCAACTGATGATAAAGCATGCCAAGTAAACATGGCCTCCATGCAAAAACTGTCTTGTCCCATCGCATCTGCACTAACACATCTCCCCATCCAATTGGGAATCCATGTCCCTAGTGATCTGGAATCATGACTCCGACAATCAAGGTGCATAACATGGCATCCCACCGTGGATAGTGCTCAACCAGGTACTCCCATCGAATGTCGTACCCCTCGACACCAAGGCCCATGCCATCATCTTCCTCGTATAACTCAGTTATATCCTACAATCCCTATTGTGGATCATACACCACTCGTGCACCTCTGATTGTAATACGCAAAATCTGATACATGTCCTCTAGAGTAATAGTGACCTCCCCTATTACCAAGTGGAGGGAACAAGTCTCAGAGTGCCATCTCTTAGCCAGTGCTGTCAATAGCCCCCTATTAGCCTAGATAATGGGCATATAGGTGACATAATATAACCTCATTTGCATCAATCATCTCCACTCCTAGTTTGTCAGCTAATCCCAAAATGCATAAGTCAATGTCCTAAACTCACGAGTATAAATTGGTGGTAATCATTTCTACACATGCAAAAATGAGCATTAGCACACTTTTAAAAATCATTATTACCATTTATCTAATTAAACATCAGCAAAAAGGGAGCCTAAAACTAAGTCAACTCTAGTCAACCCTGGTCAAAGTCAAATGTGTTGCATTGACTGTATTTGCATCATGATTTGGCGTTTGCGTCGTTTCATCCAACATTTGCGTCGCATTTTGGCACTTTCATTGTTTTGACTCACAAATGCATCATCCTCAATCACTTGCGTTGAACCACCCATCAAATGCATCATTTATAGTCAAATGTGTCACATGGTTCCTCATATGCATTGCTATCTTGCGAATGCATCGCTATACCTTTCACTTGAAGTGTGAAACGACGAATGTGTCTTAATAATTGGAAAATGCATCACACCTATCCGATCCCCTAGCGTGACTGTTGTGTTTGCATCGTGACGTATCAAATGCATCGAAAAAAAACATGAATACAACTTATGTACATGCATATGCATCACGGTGCATTCATTAATCTTAACTAAAACCCTAAAAAGGCAAGAAAAATGATAAAATTACAAGGTAGGTATGGGGTACATACCGGTGGGTCTACACCTTCTAGCCATTTGAGGGTTCGTACGATGTATCCATGGTGCTTAGTTACTATAATCACCATCTTTATGCGAGGTCTCCTAGCTTTGAGCTCTCCAAATTTACAAGTATGAAAGTGAAAATGAACTGACTTTTACTCATTTTTCAACCTATTTATAGGGTCAAAGTGGGATTTTCTTCAAGCTGTTATTACTAGAGGCTCATTTGACCAACTTTGACTGACCTATTGATTGCTTTAAACATGTCAAAATCTGAAACTGCTTGGGCCATTGCTTTTTTGGTCATCAAATTAGATTGTTGGGGCACTTTCCAAATTTTTCTGTCACCAGGCCAAAATATGAAAATTTTCCTGAGGGGGAAGGGATACTCTGTACCTTCATTAGGGCGTGTTTATGACTGAACTTTCTTTGTCACAATGTGACAGATTGCATTATGACAAAGAAGGGAAAAATGTGGACACATAAAAATGACGTAGGCTTGCAAGTTCTATTTTTCCCACATTTCTTCCTAGCATAATTAAAATGTTTAATTATGTCATTTGGTCCACTTTCAACTATTAATTAGATAATTCATAATTATTTAATTAATTCATTTCTTTTATTCCTCTTGATTATTTAAATAAATAAATTCTATTTATTTATTTAAATGTGTCACTAATTCTCTAATGTCTTTCCATAATTAAATAAATTTTTAAATTTATTTAATTATATTGGTCCATTAAATCTTCCTAATTATTTAAATAAATAAATTTATTTATTTACATACATTATTAATTCTTAAATGTCTTCTCATAATTAAATAAGTTCTTTAATTTATTTAATTATTATCCACCTTGAAATTTTCCCAATTTTAAATAAAATTAATTTTTTAAAATGGTCCCACTTTCTAATTTTCCTGTCACATGACCCCACCTTTTTGAATTAAATTAATTTTTAATTCAAAATAGCAATTTTCCTCCATAAATAAAGTAATTTCTAATATCATTTGATTTTCTAGCTCTCTTGTTTTCTATGCCATTCTTATCTCCTTGTAACATGCATTTGCAACCCTTGATTTGATTTTCTCAAATCAAATCTTGTCCACTCATTTCAAATTTTCCCTAATTTTTCCCTAACCCTAATTGAGGGTTGCATATTGAATCTTTCCCATTGATTCTAGGGAAATTTTCAATCTTCAATCTTGGCCATTCATCCAAAATTGCATTTTCTATAAAATGGCAATTTTGGTCTTATTTGCCCATCTCATGACATCTTAGCTCTTGCAATCTTGTCTTAGACATACTTCACTTCTTTTGGCATTTAAGTATACTTTAGGCTTATTTCATAGTTGCTTACTAGTTGCATAGTTGCATAGTGTAGCATTTGTTATCAAATCCTTCAACATTTTCTTAGGTCTTGGCATAGTCATAGGTTGCTCACATAAAATCTAAGGGAAAACTACATATTGCAGAAAATTGAGGTGTAATGGATGTCAATCATGGAGTTTGAAGATATTTAGTGAGATTATTCCTTTTATTTTCTTGTTTTCCTCCTTTGTGCTTCATTATTTACTTTGGGTTTTGTTTTATTTATGCACTAATCTGCTAACCTAGATATTTCTCATAGTTACGGTTCCAATATCACATCCTAAAGATCGTAGTTCTCTCCTTAAAGGGGATACTACTGAAATATCTATGGGTCCTAAGTCTTCTGAAAAAGTAATTAAGATTGGGAAGTGTCTTTCTTCATAAGAAGTAGATGAACATTTTGATATCCTACATTCTCATCCTGACATGTTTGCTTGGATGAATGAGGACATGATTGGTATTGATGAGTATGTAGTGGTTCATAATATCGTTCTATGTCCCAACGCCAAGCTGGTTAAGTAGAAAATTAGAAAGATCAATCCCAGGGTGGCATTGATGGTTAAGACTAAGAGAAGTTGTTGAAAGCAGGCTTTATCCATCCAATTGACTATTCCCCTAGGATCTCAAATATTATTGTTGTTAGTAAGCCCAATGACCATATTCATATATGCATTGCATTTTGTGATCTTAATAAGGCTTCTCTTAAGGATTATTTTCCATTACCTAATATAGATATGATTGTGGACTTGACTGCATGCCATCCTTTGTTATCTTTTATGGTTGGTTTCTTGGGTTACAATCTGTAGACATGAAAACATGTCAACACACTTGATCCTGATTTACTAACATCGATTGGTCATGAATAATCTTCTTATCTAGTCATCACCTATCATCTCTTAATTAAATAAATCAAATTTATCTAATTAATTCATCACTTCTTTTTATTAAATAAATCAATGTTATTTAATTAACCCTCTAGTCTCCATTTAATTAAATAATTCATTTTATTTAATTAAATCCCTAATGTCATTCTATTAAATTAAATCAATCTTTAATTTAATCTAACATTATCTCCTTTTAATTAAATAAATCAAAATATTTATTTAATTAAGTCTAATTCATTTTCTTCTCATTTTGATTTAAATTAATCCTAAAATCTAAGTCAAAATGGTCAAATCAACTAACCTCCTTTTAAATTAATCAAATCTTGATTAATTTAAATCTTAATCACCTAAATCCTCTAGATTTTACAACTTGCTCAATAAATCATTTCTTTTGATTTATTAATTCCCCTAATTACTTTCAACATGGCATCAAAATGGAATATTCCTCCAAGTTTGAAAATCCCTCCAAATGGATTTGTCCTTCCAACAAGGCATTCATTAATTTCCTCTTGCATTTACTTGTGCATTGAGCCAAGTGGCATTTAATTCATTCCTTTCTCACTCCAACATGTCATTTCACAAATTTGAAATTCCACCTAATATCATTTATTGTGCACATTCATCAAAATGTGCTCATCATTCCTCCATTCACATCTTAACAAGTGGCATTTGGGCATTGGATGTTGAATGATCCCACATTCCTCCATTTTTCTCTTTCTTCCATCTTGTTCTATTTATAGAAGGATCGTCTTCTCATTTTGGATCCACAACTTAGAGAAAAGTTACTATCTTCACATTTAGAGAAAATTCATCCATTTCCATAGCATTTTTCATCATCATAGCTAGGTTATTTCAGATTTCATCAAGGAAGCACATTGTTCATCATCACTAAGTGGATCAATCTTCATCAAGCTTACAAAGGAGTTGGGAAAGGGCCAATTTCCACATCAAATTGACACCAATTGCCCCATGGGATTGAGATTTTGCATGCTTAAATAGGATTTAATTGATTTTCTTGTTTTGTTCTTCATTTCTTTCCTATTTTGAGCATTGTAGATGAATTTCATGGGGAATCTTAGTTCTAACTTGCATTTGGATCTAATATTGTGTTTGTTTGCTATGTTTGTGCAGGTCTAGGATTGGGGTTCACATTTTGGTGCTACAAGGAGGGCGAGTCTCAAGTTGGTAACATGTTTTTTGACAAAATTCTATGGTTTTTTATGGATTTTTGTGTCTATAAGAAATTGTGCCGCTCTCAGTCCAGCAATGTGATACAACAACACTATTAGTCCAGCAGTGCCATACAACAATGCTACAAACTCCAAACACTACCGCTGAGGTCTTCCCGCCCAGAAATTCAAATTTCCAAAATGTGACGCTAGTCTATTTTCTTGTCGCTAGATTTCCAAACTCTAAACTATGCTGCTGACAGAAACATTGTCACAATCGTGATCTTTGTTATGTTTTAGAGCGCCGTTGTTAGACCTAACATCATTGAATTCCTTAAACTATGATGCATATGTTGGTTGTGCCGCTAGGGTGGGGTAAAAGATCAAAATTCAAGTTATTTTGACATGTGCTTTTTTGCTTTTGATAATTTTGAGCTATTGACCTATTTTTTGCCTCTATTTTTCTTGGATTAGTCAGTTTTTGTAGATGGAAGCAAGGAAGGAGCAAGGAGAAGTTTGAAGTACATCATTTATCTATTGTATCAAGTGTCTTTAGACACTTTTGGAAGCCATAATAATTCCAAGTCTAAGGATTTTATCTCTTCAAGCTCTTTAGGACTCGATAGATTTCAATTTGGGTTTAAAATAAACAAGACAAAAGGTTTAAAAAGAACTTTAGGAAAACTCACTATATTTTATTTGAGGTTAAATAATTGAGCAAACAACTTTCATCTTTCCTTTTGGTGCTTTAAAAAGAATCTAATCATTGCTTTGAGGATTTAAAATGAACATGTGCATCTATGTTTTGTAACACTTACCCAAAATAATATCATCTAAAAGATGTATGTGCTTCTCTCATGCCTCACAACAATCTTAAGAATCAAAAGGTTTTGGTGATATTAAGTTGTGTAAGTGATTTCCTCCACACTTCAATTTGGATTCTAAAATTGAACAAATATTGCGAGTGTGAGTTAGGTATATCGGGTGTGTTCTCTCTTTGTTTCTCAATGAAGATTGATCGAACTATGGATGTACTTGCTCACTTTTTTTTTATCTCTAGAGGGTCTTCCTTGTGGGAAAAGTAATCACCCAATGGCATGACCCAACCGGGAACATGCTAAATCCAAGTGACTTCCACCTGGGATATAAGTGTGGGTACTTGAGGAAAGGAAAGTATCATGAGGATTGTTCCAACAAGAAGGGCAGCAATGGTCTCTTGTCATATTGATGATCCCCCATGAACAAAATTCCCACATTAAAACCCCTTGCTTAAAAGACCAAAATCCTTAATCTATTTGTTGGTACAAGAACAGTCGTTCTAAAGCTGCCCCACAATTTTAGAAATTTTAGTAGATATGAGAAGTATTCCATGGGAGATTCATGGGTACTGATGCTTGGATGACCCATAGAAGTGAGTGTCATGGAGGGGAGCCAGTGTGGTCAAGTATCTAATCATCCGATAAAAGTAGGTGTAGCTAGATTTATCCAAGTGGGGATTTAACAACTATTGTCTCAATATCCATAGGGTTGTGCATATTCTTGAAATCAAAACACTTTGCTTGATCATAAACATTGGGAAACAAACATTCAAAATCATCATCAAATTTCAAACCCTTTAGGGAGAAAATACCATTGAAAAAATTCAAGTGTTATTGCCTGTCTCAGGGATTCTATCCTGGGAGACTTCTAAACATTTGGATTTATATCTCAATCTGCTCACTAAAGTCAACAATAGGGAACTTTTTCCTTTATTTCCTTGATTTCCACATAATGGACTCTATGGGATGAGAAGAAATTAGGGCATTAGACATCTAGTGGGAAAACCTAATCAAGAAGTTCTTGTGGTAAAAGGAAGTCACCAAAAAAAGATAAAGAACAATTGAACCCCACACATGTGTTCTTTCAAATGATTTCCTATAAGATCAAGATCCAAAAACCAAAGACCAAGGGTCTTAGTCACAAATCTCAAAAGAAAAAAATGGATATGCTTTATGAATTTAGGGAAAGATTGACCTTTAACTTCTATAAACATGCATCAAGAAACAATCCCAACTTGTAATCATTTTATTATTTTCAAAATCCAACACTTTTTCAAAGGTTTGAACATCTTGTTTAGAGTGAAGTGTTTTCTTCAAAACTGAGGTCTTGTAAACAAGAGTCTTTTTAGGTACACATAGGATCAAAGTCAACCTTCATCCATCTTTCAAACATCAAACCAAAATCATCTCACCAAAAACTCTTGAAATTCTTGAAACCATCCTTTATGCTAGAATTTTTGGCAAGTCCATGAATCAAAATCCATAAATAAAAAATCCTTGAGTCCAACATCAAATCATCTTGTTTGGCTAGGTATGTGTAGATGCATCCTTCTCCATATACTTAGTAAAATTATTATCAAATCATCTTGTTTGGTTAGGTGTGGGTAGATGCATCCTTCTCCCTACACTTAGTCAAATTATCATCTTGTGAGAGAATTTATCTCATAGATAACATCCAACATCTTGGGGTTCATTTGTTCATTATCCAAATCAATCAAAATCCAAGAATCCAAAAATATAGCATCCTCTTCAAGAGTTCAATCATCCATATGCCTTTCACACATTTCACCATCACACTTTGATCCTTAATGATCCTAGTTTTTCTCTTTTGAGCGTCATTTTATGGTTCAAACTATATCGCAACACAAGGACATGGAGAACAACAAAGAAACATCAACTTCAAGTGACCTAAGTCAAGCCAAACCCAAGATCAATCCTATTGGACCTACCAACCCACTACCCGATCTTTCTCTCATAACACAAGATCCTCCAGAGGAAGGGCAAGTGGAAGACATCACCAATATGGGGATGACCCAAGATGAGATCACTGAAATGCTTCAAAATCCCGATAACCACTGAATTGTCAGAGCCATGATGAAACTACATCCCTCCCAATACATGCTTGAATTGGAAAAAGGAGCAAAACTCCCTTCCAATTTTGATGTAAGCACTATTATGGAGAAGCCTTTTATGCTGCTTGTACCATTCACCTCACCCACTCAGAGCATCATCCAACCCATTCCACAATCCACATCATCCATTACCACCACACAACCCATTGTCAACAAGGGAAGTTCATTACTCCATGCCCTTCAACAACATCCCCTTGTCAATAATCAAAATTTGGATGCCAATAACATCATAGGTACATCAAGTACTATGCCTCAAAATCCCCTACATCAATATGTCCCCCTTGTCTTTTAGGACACCAATGGTTCATCCACTTTTTCCACAACACCAACATATGCTCTTGACACACAAGTTTCACTCCCATTGGTACAAGAAGGCTTATTTGAACAAGGCGGGCTCTTCGGGGCCTCATCATCACTCATTCTAGGAATCCTTCCATCACTTCCATTTCCAATCCCACCACCACCTCCACCACCATTTCCTCCACTACCAACATCCATATCAATTCCTAGTTTAGGACTCCCCCTTTACCTAACACAAATCAATCAATTCAAGGAAATCTATTAAACACCAATCAAATCATCGCATCTAATCCTTTGAATATACCACCAATATCGCAACAATAGGTGGTATCCATCCAAGCAACGACATTAATCCCAACACCCCAAAACACGGTCTCCCAAGGACCCAACACCTCAATCACACCATCCACCACAATCGCTCAAAACACACCTCAACCACTCACCACCACATCTAACATTCCAAATCCACCACAACCACCACCAAATCCAAATGCAGCAAGCTAGTACAACATAGCACTACAAGCTCACCAAGCCTACCAAAAGGAACTCTAACAATACCAAGTTGTGCAAAAAACACAAACTGCTCAACAAGCAATGCAAGCCGCTCAGGCTGGTCAAGCATCACAAGGTCGACAAGCACAACAAGCCACCCAGGTGCAAGCCAAAGCATTGTTGAAACAACAACAAGCCTAACAAGCCACTGAAGCTGCCTAGGCACAAGCCCAACAAGCCACTCAAGCTTCCTAAGCCGCTCAGGCCACCCAACCTTCCCATCAAGCACAATTACAATCGCAAGAACAATAGCAAGCTCAACAACAGGCATTATTAGTGCAACAACAATAGGACCAAAAAAAAGCATTGTTGGTAAAGGAACAATTACAAGCATACTTGGCACAACAAAACGTGCAAACACCATCCACCAACACACCAACCAATCCACCCATCCCTCCAAAAATTGAACCACCTCTGAACACCTTCATCCCACCCCCTGATCCGCAGGATGATGTATCAACACAAATCAAGTCTCTTCCACAAAAAGTGCTTGATCTTCAATTAGGGAAAACCACAAATCCACCAAAGAACTTGTGCTCCTGTCCCTTCGATAGGAGCATTGTCATGAAACCATTCCCAAAGGGATTTGAGATCCCAAATTTTGATAAATATCATGGAACAGGAAACCCTGAAGATCACATCAGGGAGTTCCAAGTACATTGCATGGAGGTCACATATGATGAAACTTATCTGATGCGAATGTTCCCTCGGAGCTTGGTAGATACTGTCTTTGACTGGTTCTCTTGTTTCTCAGGAATAAAAAAAATTCCAGGAAATCATGGATGCATTTGTGCAAAACTATGCCTTCAACATAGCTATGGATGTGAGCCTGGAAGAATTATCAGCTATGAAACAATCCAAGGGAGAGAAGTTTGCTTCATTCTTGCAACATTGGTGATCAAAATCCAACATAATTAAATGGCCCATGCTCGAGGAACAGAGAGTGTGCACCATCATCGCAAATCTTGACGGACTCTTGTCCTTCCATCTCAAGATGCAATGCATCACAACCTACGATCAGTTGATCCCCAAGGCGCTCAATATCGAACGAGCCCTTATCTCACAAGGGGGAACACCTTATCAATAAAGCCACCCATCTACCAGCTATAATGACAAACCTCGCACATGGGAGAAAAATAGGAATGTTACCAATGATGGTGTTGTTGATGCCAAAGTTGTCATCAATGCCCCTCGACAAAACATAAAAACACCTCAACAACCACAAGCCAACACTCTCACACAATAGCCAAACAACCAAATAGTTAACAACATGGACAATCAAGGTAGACCACCTCAGCGAAACAAAAATTCTCCCAAACGGAAGTACACACCCCTTAGCGAATCAACTGAATCTATCATGAAGAGATTGGTAGATGAAAAACTCATCACAGTTCCCACCTATGATAACTATCAAGAGCCCTTTGTAAAACCACCGTGGTACAATGAAAATCACCTTTGTGATTTCCACAAAATCAAGGGACACACAACTCCTAATTGCATGAGGTTGAAAAACTTGATCCAAGACCTCATTGATGACAAAATCATAAATGTGGAACAACTAGCAGGGAATCAAAATCTCAAGATTTACATGAATCCAATGCCCAACCACAATAAGGGAAATAATAACAATGATAAAGGAAATGGTACCTTCAAAAGTGTGAATCATGTGTATGACCATTTTTTTGTATCTCTAAAAGAAATGGTCATTGTCATCACTATCAAAGGAACCCAGGCCGATTGTGGAGTCACCACAAGAGGTGGAAAAGTTACCATCACAGGATCATCTCAGCCTCCTAGAGCACCCACTTCCAACCCAAGATCCATTCCTAGTGGCTACAATTTCCTTGACCAGTTAAAAAGAACCCCAGCTCAAATCTCCATCATTGAGTTGCTGAAGATCTCACTAGCCCACAAGAAAAATCTTGAAGAAGCCTTGGCCTCATCTTCCATCCCCATTGATCTTGATGTGGATCATTTCCAAGCTATGGTCGCATGCCTCACTACACCTCACCTTCTCAAGTTTTTAGAACAATATCTTCCAATGCAACCATCTCACAATTGTGCACTTCATCTTGAGGCTTTCGTTCATAAGAATAAAGTCAAGAAGGTCCTAGTAGATGGGGGGTGCAAGGTTGAACATATGCACCCTTAAATTAATAAAAATCTTGGGATTATCCAAAGATGCTATTGAAAAAGGAAAATACATAACCATCAAAGCCTACGATGATCAAGAAAGAGTGTCTTAGGGCACTATCCAACTCACTATTCAAGGTCAACCATCATGGAAACAACCTGCCAAGTTCTCGACCTAGAATTTCCCTATAATATCCTCTTGGGGCATCCCTGGATTCATGGGATGGAAGTTGTAGCTTCCACCTTTCACCATTGTGTAAAGTTTCCATACCATGGCCAAGAGGTCACTTTCCATGGGGATCATGAACCTTTTTACTATTGAAAAAATCTGGAAGAAAAATATTACAAGATCCCCCAAGTGCCCAAGAATGATGAAGGTCCCTCAACTCCATACATAGACCTAGCTACTCTCACCTTCACTTCTATGATAGAGACACCTTCCATTCCTACCATCTCTAATATCAAGGTCATTATCCAAGAAAATGGGTGTGGGATTACACAATTCCAAAAAATGCTTTTGTAGTGGGAGAATTACCACAATCTCCTAGATCACAAGGACTACCACAGTCAAATAATGCTTCCTCATCCCAAACCTTCACAAAAGGCTCCTCTAGCTTTAGGAGTTGGGGATACCTAGGTTGGGAAGTAATAGAAGAGGACCCATCAAACCTCCTACACCAAGAAAACAAACCAACAACTGACCTACCTATGGATGATAACAGTAAAGGCTTACAAATGATGCTCACCATGGGCTATGACAGAAACAAAAATCTTGGACAAAATGACAACGGACTTCTAGTACCTCTCATTCCGGAGACACATATGAGAAATCTTGGTCTCGAATGTACCCCTCCAAAGGTTACCATACTTGGCAAAGGTTCCTCGGTTAAGAAGGTCAAAACTCCCCCTCAGCAATCTGCATCCGCCCTTCGATTACCCATATCCACAGGGTGAGTCATAGACAACTTCACCTTTGACATAACTAATGTGTGTAGTAGTGACGAGGACCCCATAATTGATTTTCCTATTCTTTTCGAAGACACCTCCCTAATCATGATTAGTACCTTGTATTTTGAGACCAACAACCATCAATCCCATGAAATCAACCTAGTCTACCCCCAACTCATTGATTACAACCAACGAGGACCACCAATTCTGGACACTTTCAGAAATGATGAGGCACTCTCAAAATTCATGGGACTGTAGGACATGGTACCACATGGAGATCACAAGGCTAGATTTGAAATCGTACTAGACACACAAGCCTATTATGAGGAGACGATTGAATCCTTTAGTTGCAAAAGTGAAAATCTGAGAATAATCTCTAGGTCTTTGAGTGAGAACCACACCATGGCACTCTTTGACCCAAAAATAGTAAAAATAAAGGACATATCCAATGGTTAAAACCTCTCTGAGGTACCCAAGGATGAAGGATTCAGTCTTCCTCTTAGTACTCTACATTAGGAAAAGTCAGCGGTTCTAGCTGAGAAGTGCAACCCAGTCAACTTGGGAGCAGAGGAAACTCTATATATCACATTTTATGCTAAATCATTGATGTCAGAAGAACGCGAGCTCCTAGCTTCTTTCTTAAGGGAGAGAAAGGTCAACTTTGCATGGAGCTACGCCAACATGCCTAGGCTTGATCCAGAGATTGTGGTCCACCATCTAGTAGTTTACCCCAAAGCAAAGCCTGTAAAAAAAAAAATTAAGGAAAATGCATCCAAAAATTTCCTTATTGGTCAAAATGGAATTGAAGATGCTACTTGATGCAGGGTTCATATGACTGACCTCCTATCTGGAGTGGGTATCAAATATGGTACCTATCTCAAAGCCCACTGGGGGCATCTATATCTACACAAATTTTAGACACCTGAATAAGGCATGTCCCAAGGATGAATTCCCACTTCCCAACATTGATATGATTGTAGATATGATTGCGGGACATGAGATGCTTTCATTGATGGATGGATTCTCTGGGTATAACCAAATCATGATAGCCAAAGAAGATCAACACAAAATAACTTTTACATGTCCATGGGGGACATATTGCTGGAACATGATGTTGTTTGGCCTAAAGAACACTAGAGCAACATATCAGAGGGCCATGACCTTAATCTTTCATGACATGATCCATAAGACTATGGAGGATTATGTTGATGACATATTGGCTAAATTAAAAAAGAGAAGCGACCACATAGTAGCATTAAGTGCCATCTTTGACATACTTGAGGAATACAAGGTCCGCCTTAATCCAAAGAAGTGTGTCTTCAGCATACAATCAAGGAAGTTGTTAGGATACATCGTGTCCATGAGAGGGATTGAAATAGATCCCACTAAAGTAAAGGAAATCCTCAAGATGGAGGCACTTAAGACGTTGAAACAGCTAAGAGGCCTACAAGGAAGGCTCCAGTCCATCCACCGATTCATAGCTTAGCTAGCAAACAAGTCAATACCATATTCTCACCTACACCACAAGGGGGTAGCATACAAGTGGGATGAAAAGTGTGATCAGGCCTTTAACAAGATCAAAGGGAATTTTTCACACCTCTAGTGCTTATGCTGCCAATTCCAGGAAAGCCTCTAATCCTCTACATATCAGCCATAGCAGCAGCCCTCGGTGCTCTCCTAGCTCAACACGACGAAAATGAAACAAAGAGGGTTATCCATTACATTAGTCAGACCATGGTAGGGCATGAGTTAAATTATTCCTTCATCAAAGAAAGCTTATCTAGTAGTGGTGTTTTCCTCATAGAAGTTTAGACAATACATGTTAGCACATAAAATCAAACTCATCACCAAGATCGACCCACTCAAGTACCTCCTTTCCAAGGTAATGCTCACAGGAAGGATGGACAAGTGGGCCATGATCTTATCAGAATATGATATCGAGTACATAGAGCAGAAGGCCATCAAAGGGAAAGCTATTGCATACCAATTGGTAAAAGGACCAATGTATTCAGAGAATCTGCTAATTTCAATGTTCCCCAATGAATCCATCTTCAATCTAAACATAGAAAACCACTAGAAGTTGTACTTCGATGGTTCCTACATACAATATGGATTGGGAGCTGGGGTTTTTTTCATCACTCCATAGGGAGACTGCATACCAAGATCCTACAAATTTGCATTTCCTTGCACAAACAATATTGCAGAATATGAGGCTCTAACCATAGGAATCATAATAGTCGCACAGTGGCATATCATGGCTCTCAAGGTATATGGGGATTCACAGCTCATAATAGATGAAGTGAATGATGAGTACCAAAATAAGGATGACAAGCTAACTCCATACAAGAAATTGGTGAAAAGTATTAAGGATTCCTTCATTGAGATCACATTCGAGTAGATACCTAGAACAAACAGTAGAGTGTAAGATGCCATGGAAACAATTGGATCCCTATTGGACATCCCTCATAATGTCCCAAGGCATGAATTCTTGGTACAAAAGCTTCTTGTGCCTACATTTGAGGTACCAGAATCCAAATTCGTGTGTGAAATCATTGGTCCTAGTGATCCCTAGTACCATGATATATACACTTATCTGAGAATAGGAGTCCTCCCAACTGACATAACTTGAAACCTTAAGAAAAACTTTGTTAAGAAGGCATCTCGTTTTGTCATCCTAGGAGATACCCTTTATCGTAGAAGCATTGAGGGAACCCTATTACGTTGCTTAAACTTTGAGGAGGCATTAACTTCCTTAACCGAGGTACATAACGACATACGTGGTTCACACACGAGTGGTATGACCTTGGCCAAGAAATTGTTGAGGACAGGGTACTATTGGCCTACTATGGAAAGAGAAGCACATGACTATGTCAGAAGGTGTCTACAATGTTAGCAACATGGGGACCTCATCCATGTACTAGCTCAAGAGCTACACCCTATTGTCACACCCTGGCCTTTTTAGGAGTGGGGGCTCAATCTTGTTGGAAAAATGACCCCCACCTCATCCAGTGGCCACAAGTTTATCACTACCGCCACTGAGTACTTCACAAAGTGGGTGGAATCCATACCAATGACTTACATTACTAGAAAGTAGATATCAAAGTTCATCCTGAACTACCTAATATTCTGCTACGGTGTTCCACAAGCCATTATCTCAGATAATGGGACACCATTAAAAAATTAGGATTTTCGTGACCTATGCTACAAATTTAAAATCCAACATCGCTTTTCCACCCCATATTATCCCCAAGGAAACGGCCAAGCTGAGGCTACAAATAAGACCATTCTAAAAATCCTCAAGAAAATGGTCAATGAAGCTAGTCATGATTGGCATCTCCAACTAAATCTTGCCCTCTGGGCCTACCGAACAAGCATCCACACACCCACAGGTGCCACCCCCTTTTCCCTGGTCTACGGATTAGAGGCCATATTACCCATCGAGATCGAAATCTCGTTACTGAGTACATCATTGCAGATCTCATCATAGATGAAGAATATCAGGTGTCAATATTAAATGAGATGGAATTGCTAGATGAAAGATGAATGGAGGCCTTAAACCACTTGCAGGTGTATCAAAACTGACTCAAGTGGAGTTATAACAAGAAGATAAGGATTCAGACATTTCAGGTAGGAGAAATTGTGCTAAAAGAAAATCAAAAGAATGTTCTAAATCCAGACAACAAAGGTAAATTTGAACCCAATTGGATGGGACCATTCGTCATCACAACAAGTTATAGGTTAGGGGAATATAATATATCAACACCAAAAGGGGAACCTCTATAGGAGCCCATGAACAACTCCCATCTCAAAAAATCTTATAACTAATCTTCCAAGGTTTAAAACAAAAAAAAATAAAATCAAAAAATACAAAAAATACAAAAAATACAAAAAATACAAAAAATTAGAAAAAAGGATTAAAATCAATAAAGAGAAAAATTGTCCTCTAGTGAAAAACACTTCAATGGCGCTTTGGGAAAGTACCTTGGTGAAAACCTAGCAAACAAGCGCCTTGCATAAATAAGCACCTTCCATCCACTAGGATCCTCATGACTTGTTCTGCATCATCCATCCATTACACTTCCATCATCCATCACATTCCATATCTCCATCCATCACCCATCCGTTTCTGCATCTTAGCTTGGTCCTATGTTCACCTCATGATCCCTCCTAGTACTAGTAAGCCCATTCTCAAGGTCAATTTGTCCTTCCTTTATCAGATTAGTCTATTGCATCACGTTGGGAGCATGTTCTCATTGGATTAGATTCATGTATGTTCTTGAGATCCCTAAATCAAATAATCCAAAAACAGGTCAAAATGTCAGTCAGAAAAGTCAAAAATCAAAGTCGTCTTGTTGAACTACGAGTCTTTGAGCTTTGAAAGTAGGCAAGTTTGATCTTTGATCTTCCCCCAAGACATGTAGGTCAGTCCTTTAAGGGTCCGTCATAATAAACTGGCAATCCATTTGTTGATATCTCATCAATAATCGAGTCTATGTCAGTCAAACTATGTGGTCTCTGTGTGTATAACGTAGGAAAGGATAATTTGGTTGATCAGCCCCCAAGGCCCCTAGGATAGGCTAATTTGGTTTGTCAAAATCTTGGAAAACCCCAAAACATTGGAAATTTTGAAAATCAAAACATTTGCAAAACATCTTGAAAATACCAAAAACAACCTCAAAACATTTCAAAACTCCAAAAAAATCCAAATATTTGAAAAATCCATTCATCTCATCTCACTTTTTCCTGCAATAAACATCCACTCATAATAAATCAATCATCACCCTCAACTTTTGGTGAAATAGTTAGAAACAAGTCTAGCAGTTTAAAAGTGAAAACTCAATCGTCAAGGTCTCAAGTATAGGTCTATACGTAAACGAGTTGGTCAACTCTTTGTGTTAATATCCTATCATCCAATTAGTCCCAAATCAATCATCTAATAACATAATTTCCTAGGATGCATCCTTCCTACAATGGAAATCAACATCAACCATCACCATAGTTTAGTCTTGGCTAGTAGTATTGAAGAACATTAGCTTGTTTGTTTACTTTTTCTTTGTCTTTTGACTTATCTTTTTTCACTCATTTCGATGACCTCTTGATGATGTACCAAATGAAGGGATTTAGAGAGAAATAAATGGGGGAATGATCATTATCTTTTTATCTGCTATGCTTGTTGGATATTCTTGTAATATAGCCTTGGTCATGTGTGCTTTGTTTGGGTGTAGGGAGGATGTTTCGGGTATCTTGTTGAACACATAGGAAGACTTTCCTTTATATGTTTTTGTCTGAGATGTTTGGAATATCTTAAATACATTTTGAATAAGGTTTCGTATGTCAGGTGTGAACAAGAGTACTCCTATTTGATTGTTGAGTCAAAGTACATCACACTAGGTACAATGCCATCCTGGTTCTTTATACCTTGATGCATCATGCCTACATGTGTTGTCAAACATAAGGTAAATGGCCCTTTTAAAACCCCAATTCCTTGGTAAGAAAATCATCATCATCTTCATCATCATCATTATCATCTCTTGACCTATTGGAGTATTTTACTTTATTTTATCTTCTTTCCACGCTAACATGGTACCATGATAGTTAATCACAAATCATCATCACCATTGCATCCATCCTGCATCCATAAACCATTAGCATACTGCATAATGCATATCATATCATATAGAAAGCATTAATCATGCCACATGCATTGCATTTCCATCATTACATAATATAGATTGGTTATTCTAAGCATCTCATAAACCATACATATGCATTAATTACATAAGCATAAAAGAAACCATCACATAGGCATTATTAACTCATATCATATACCTCATCAAGGCATCAATTGCATAATCATATAAACATACCATGCACATCATATCATATACATAGGCATTATTAACTTACATCATATAAGCATCTATCATATCATATAGATACATATCATCCATTTGCATTACCATACCATGTACATTATATCATGTCATATGCATCGTCATCATTAAAAACATCAATAACATAGACATCATTATAAAATACATCATCACATCATATCATGTGCATCATCATAACATCCATAAATGAATTTCCATATCATATGTGAGAAAGATAATGAAAAAAAGAAAAAGGTTGCATCTCATACATGTTATCATCATTATACATTAAGCATCATAATATAGATATGTTAGTCTAACCATTCACATATCATGATATCTGCATACATCATCATCAAAAGTATATAGAAAAGAAACTAAAAAAGAAATGCATCCATAAATCACTACATCACATCATCACATCATAATATCACACATCGTATTGCATCAACACATAGCATCATATAAAATCACAATATCATTACATAAGATAGAATCATTGCATCACATATAAACCATCACATATAGAAAGTAAGAACATTACATCATGCATAAATAGAATAGAACACATTATATTAGGTCAAATCATCTCATCTCATCAAAATAATATACACTATCATGGTACAAATCAGATCAAGTGTGTATCAATCAATATATAGTACAATCACCCACGGGGCTATAAAAAATGAGCCCGTGAGACACAAAAAGAGTCATGTCTCTAATAAAAAATGAGCTAGCCTTGCTGGCTGTCCTCACCCTTGCTGGCCTATCTCTCTGTGTGATCTTCTGGAAGCTGATACCCTATCTGCTATGAAAAATCAGGGACCCAGGATGCTTAGGGCACAACCTGATGATAATGTACTCTATAATAATCAACTTCTTAGACTTCCTCCCTATATGCTCATAATAAAATTGAACTATGGGAAGAGGATGTGGCCATGCTCTTGAGCTGCTATCTGCGGCTCATATCCTGTGCAGCCCTGAGCTCTATGGCCTGTCTCTGTTGGACAGCTAGATCCCGCTCTATCCTAAGCTAGTCTCTCTTTTGTCAAAGTAGCAATCTAACCATGTAGCCCCTAGATCTATACATGTAACGGTTGTATAAGAGTGTCCCTTTGATTAGGTGGAGGCGGGGGTCCTTGATCTCTATGAGGCGACTGATCTTCCTGTCTATCCTGATCCTGCCTGCCCTAATCCTGATCTTGCCTCGGCTAATCCTATTGTCCCCTGTCCTGATTGGGCTGTTGAGGTGGCCCACCTCCTCCTTGACCCCCATCTCCATTGCCATCTCTATCTCCTTATCTTCCCTGGCCCTGACCTTATCCTACTACTCTACCCTTGGCTCTTTGCCATGTTGATGGTGTCCCTAGAATTATCAACCTAAGGGGTGGCCTGAACCAATCTCTATATGCCTATGTGGTCCCCACATCAGCCTGACCTTGATCATATAGCCACAGCTTGGCCACCAGCTATTTGAAGCTCTATACTACCTCATCTATAGGAATGTAGCGGCCCCATGAGGTATCCCTGTTAGTATGTGCAAATATCACAATGTACTGGTCATCAGGTCTATCCTGCGGCTCACCAAACTATCTCTGAACTTGGCCAGGAAGGTACCTCTCGATCATGGTGTGCTCTCGACCCTACATTAGTTTGTCCTATCTAGTGAAAAATAGTTGTTGGGTATCGTCTACCACATTGGCCATCCAAGGTACGACCACCATGTGAATGATCTCATGTAATAAATGACCCTCCCCTAGTGAGGGATGCCAGCCTGTCTTGTGAATGTAAAAGAGATTCCTCCCCTATACCTCTAGACGACTAGGTCGTTTGGCTCCATATCAACCACTGTAATTCATGGGCAGAGCACTACAATGTGCTCCCAGGCCCAGATATGGAGGAGTGTGACTTCGGTCTCGATGGCTCTGTCGTCGTAGTATGCAAACTCATGTAAATCTCAATATAGCGAGGCTAGTAGCACTAGCCCCCACACAAAGCATACTCTCTGTCAAACCATCTGCTCCCAAGTGAGCCCCCATCCTAGACTAAAATATCGGCCCTACCGATCTGGTGTAGCAAGACTAGAAATAATGGCTACTACAAACAAGCGAAATGGTGACACATCGAGCCTGTAGTGCTCCAACTCAATCTGGCCCTTTGAAAAGATGATCTCATCTAAGCCCATCACGTCATAATAGGAATCTCTCCTAGCATCCATGTCATAAATGACTAGATCACCATGGATAGGAAAATGAAGAATATGCCACACGTCCTCAAATGTCACTATGGCCTCATCTTTTGAAAAGTGAAATAATGACGTCTCACTATGCCATTGCTCTACTAGCGCTGTCATCATCCCCAAATGTGTCCTCACCGGTGGTGCATATGCAATGTACCAAAGACCAATCACCCCCAGGTGCTCCTGGAGTCGCTCGTGCATACCAACTAATCTGCCTAGAACAGAGGATCTATGCTCACATGAATGAAGAATCTCTACCTCCTCTTGCATCAAGAAAGTCACAGCATCAAGTTTTGTAAAAAATTGAGATCCTGTCATTTTTGCAATTGAAACAATAATTACATCACTGTTTGCAATTGTAGCGTAGTTTGAAAGTTGGAAACTGCACCGCTGGAAGCTCTAAACTCCCAAGCTCTGCCGCCGCGATGGATTTTGAGCGCGCCCCAGTTTGACCCCTAAACCCTAAATTGCAAAGTGGCCCACCGCAATGCTATATTCATATGTGGTCTAGTTTGGAGTTTGAACCCTAACTCCAAACTATGACGCTGCATCGTTATTCACGACGGTGGCATAGTTTAATGCCGTGTAGCACTGAAAAGAAGTTTGTAGCAGCGCTATACAAGACCTCTTGACCAAAAATTGACTTTCTAAGCTAATAAATGTGAACGAAAAATGAAATGAAAGTTGGGGAAAGTTGACTCACTAGTGGTCCTATGCCAAGCAATCTTTGGTACACTTGTACTCGCTCCAAGATGTGTCATGGAAGTGGTTGTTGTGCCATCTCTCATAGGGGTCGGAGCTCAAATCACAAAAATCTCAAAAGGCTATGTGTGCAAATGAACTAGAAGTGGCCCCTTGAGGCCTATTTAAGCCTAAAAACTAGGGTCTTTTGACCCCATTTAGCCATCAAGCTAGGGTTTTGGACCCATGATCCCATTTTCAACAAACTGAGGTCCATGTTGCATCATTTTTTTGCATTTTTGCATGTTTTTGGCATCCCAGAGCCTTTCTGGACCCGTCGGGCACCTTGTCCTCTTTTTTCATGAGATCGCCCAAAAATTGAAATTTTCATTCTATCTCTCGAGGGGGTAGTATATCAGCATGTTTCTTCTCACTGGGGCAATAATGGAGCAATGTTGAAAATTGATTTTTTTTAAAATTTTGATCGAGACAGTTTATTCTTTGAACCAACACAGCAAGTACTTTGCTTCAAAGAGGGGAAAAATATAGACATGAAAATATACCGACACACTTCATTGTAATTTACTAACATCGTTTCATCCTGAATCATCTTCTTAGCTAGTCATCACCTTTCATCCTTTAATTAAATAAATCAAATTTATCTAATTAAGTCATCACTTCTTCTTAATTAAATAAATCAATGTTATTTAATTAACCCTCTAGTCTCTATTTAATTAAATAATTCATTTTATCTAATTAAATCCCTAATGTCATTCTATTAAATTAAATCAATCTTTAATTTAATCTAACATCATCTCCTTTTAATTAAATTAATTAAAATATTTATTTAATTAAGTCTAATTCATTTTCTTCTCATTTTGATTTAAATTAATCCTAAAATTTAAGTCAAAATGGTCAAATCAACTAAGCTCCTTATAAATTAATCAAATCTTGATTAATTTAAATCTTAATCACTTGAATCCTCTAGATTTTGCAACTTACCCAATAAATCATTTCTTTTGATTTATTAATTCCCCTAATTACTTTCAACATGGCATCAAAAGGGAATATTCCTCCAAGTTTGAAAATCCCTCCAAATGGATTTGTCCTTCCAACAAGGCATTCATTTCCTCTTACATGTCCTTGTGCATTGAGCCAAGTGGCATTTAATTCATTCCTTTCTCCCTCCAACATGTCATTTCACAAATTTGAAATTTCACCTAATATCATTTATTGTGCACATTCATCAAAATGTGCTCATCATTCCTCCATTCACATCTTGACAAGTGACATTTGGGCATTGGATGTTGAATGATCCCACATTCCTCCATTTTTCTCTTTCTTCCATCTTGTTCTTCTATTTATAGAAGGCTCATCTTCTCATTTTGGATCCACAACTTAGAGAAAAGTTACTATCTTCACATTTAGAGAAAATTCATCCATTTCCATAGCATTTTCCATCATCATAGCTAGGTTATTTCAGATTTCATCAAGGAAGCACATTGTTCATCATCACCAAGTGGATCAATCTTCATCAAGCTTGCAAAGGAGTTAGGAAAGGGCCAATTTCCACATCAAATTGGCACCAATTCCCCCATGGGATTGAGATTTTTCCTGCTTAAATAGGATTGAATTGCGTTTCTTGTTTTTTTCTTCATTTCTTTCCTACTTTGAGCATTTTAGATGAATTTCATGGGAAATCTTAGTTCTAACTTGCATTTGGATCTAATATTGTGTTTGTTTGCTATGTTTGTGCAGGTCTAGGATTGGGGTTCACACAATCAAATCCGTATTAATCTAGAAGATCAATACAAGACTACCTTCACTACATCTTGGGGTACTTTCTATTATGTGGTCATGCCTTTTGGAATGAAGAATGTAGAAATTACTTACCAATGCGAAATGACCCGAATTTTTCATGATTTCATTCATAAAATTTTAGAAGATTATGTTGATGAAATCTTGGTGAAATCTATAACTCACTAGGATTATGTGAAGAATGTTCAACTTATTTTTGGGAGGCTTCAACTCTACAAGATGATACTTAATCCTCTTAAGTGTTTCTTCGACGTAGATGCTGTTGGAACTGAAAAATCTAATGATTTTACATATTGTTCACATTCATATTTTTCCAAATAAGTCCCACCACGAGTAAATTTTTATTGCATTTTGCCCATGTAGCCCCACAAAATCCATCGGGTCATGCATTTTCCATATTGTGGTTCCTATCGGCATAGGTTCATGGTTGTCTCCCTGACCCATGTTGTTTTTGTGCTAACATTTGTATGCTTCAGGTCTGTCGACAAGACTTCTTTGATATCTTAGCGATCACAGGTCAAGTGCATTCACCTTTCGGTGGGATTCTTTCATTGTTTCGGTGACCGAGGAGGAACCTATCGGTAGGAGTTTGGTCATCAGGGTAGTGTCTTATCGAATTCAATATGTCTCCCTGACTAATGCATGAAGTGGTTCATTGGCGAGAGAAAATCGGTATCGGCATTATGTCTTGGTGAATGTCTTTTTTCTTACTGACCGGTGGTGGAAGGATTCATATCGGTAAGAGTTGGAGCTATAGAGATAAGGTCTCGGCGAGTGACCTTCAGTCTTGCTGACATCACATATGGGGTTTCGCTTTGGCCAAACATAAAGGTCTTCGGTGAGTGGTCACAGTGAAGTGTATATGTCTCACCGACGGAACATAAAAGGTTTCTCTCAAATGGCTTTCGGTGAGAGGTTAGTTATGTCTCACCGACCGACAACATAAAGGGATGCGATATCGGTATGAGTTAAGGTTTTCGGCATGTGGTCTCGACGAGTGACCTTTGGTCTCGCTGATGGAAAACAAAAAGGTCTTTGTCGGCATGAGAATTGACTTGTCTCAGCAACTCAGTTTGGATGAAGACTTTCAGTATGACTCAAAGCATTCTACGAGAGGTCTCCCCGACATTGATATGTCTCACCAATAATGTGCATGGGGATTATGTCGGTGTGAGGATTACTTTGTCTTGGTGATATGTGGTGAACCCGGGGGCTTTTGTTGAAACATAATATGCTCTATGAGACATCTCCCCGATATCATAAAGTCACAGCGACACGTGAAAGGTAAAAGAACTCTCGGGGAAACATAAAGTGATCTATATGATATCTCCCCCACTCAGATAAGTCACGGCGAAAGCAAATAAAGCACAAGGATGACTAGCGATTGAATTGCCTTTGGCATAACTGCGATATGTCTCACCGACTATTTCATTGGTGATTAATAGAAATTCAAATACTATGGCCAACATGTATATGTTTGAAAACTGTTGCTGGCTGACTTGATTTGAGCTCGAATTCTATGGAGGGCCGACATGGAATTTCAATATGATTTATTTTCTTGATGCTGGTGTATAAATAGGCATTTTGTAATTGTAAAATGGGCACCAGTTATTAGATATTCGATACACAACAAGTAGATACAGTGGAATAAAATTATCAGATTAGAGACTATTGTTGCATGATTACAGAATGGAGGTATTTATTAAAATTAGTTGATGTTTCTACATTTCTCTAGTGTCAGTTATTTGTTGAATCTAATGAAAGTATTGCTAAGTTGTCTCCAAGATTGAAGCTTTTTGGTTGTTTGAATTGATATGACAAGTTTATATATAATTCATCAGTGCACATTTGTTGTATCTGTGTGATTGATTGATTGGTTCTTTCAAGCAAAGATTAAATCCTTTTAGTTAATCATAGTAATCAGAGAGAATCATTTGGATTGTGCAAGTAGAGCTTTGTAATCACATTTTGCATGTTTATACAAGTTGTAAACATAATATATGCCAGATAATTTGAGTTTCTCTAGAGAAGTGTTGCTCATCTTGATCTCATTTGACTCTGCATACCCAATAAGGCACTAGTCTCTGTACTTAATCATTTTGAATTCATTCAATTTATTTACATGTGTTAGTTGAACATTTTAGGATTTATATCAGAATATTGCTACTACTTTCGATATTGGTTTCATTTGTTCACCTCTATTTGCCATTGTGAACAAATTGTTGTAAGAGATATAAACATAAGTCTGCTTAATTCAGAGAGGTACACCCGCCCAAGGTTTAGCAACACCTAAAGAGTAGAAGGTTGAGTTCTCTTGACCTAAAGCATATCAAGAGATTGGCAGCCTCTTGAGGCATTTAGCCTGTGTTTTTGAGAGCTAACAGATGCAAGAAATTTTTTGGGATTTATAGTCTCTCATCATGGAATCAAGGTCGACACGAATAAGATAGATGTTATTGTTAACATGCCTCCACTAAGGAATACCACTAAGATGTAAAGTTTATAAGGGAAGATTTAGGAAATCCATATATGATTATCTCAACTGGTTGATCATACCCTTCCTTTCACTCACCTGTTAAAAAAGGATGTTCGCTTCATATGGGATGAAGAGTTCCAAAAATATTTTGAGTCAATCAAAGCCTACTTGGCCAATCCTCTTGTATTGATGTCGGCTATGCATGATAGAACCTTTTTCCTTTACATCGCAACATCACCATATGCTTTGGTAGCCTTGCTTTCTCAATATGATGATGATGAGAGAGAGAGAGAGAGTGGTCTACTACATTAGTCGCATCCTGGTTGATTATGAAACCCGTTATTCCTCCATGGAGAAGCAATGCCTTGTGCTTGTTTTCTCCACATAGAAGCTAAGGCACTATATTCTCCTTGCTAAAATGCATGTTATCATGAAAAGTGACCTTCTAAAGCATTTTTTCTCCAGTGCCAACCTTGTTGGGAGATTAGCGAAATGGGTAATGTTACTCTTTAATTTTGACATAAAGTTTATTACTCATAAATCAATAAAGGGCCAAGCGGTTGCCAATTAATTGGCAGATGCTCCTTCATCTTGGTCCTTCTCGAGTTTGGACTTGTTTCCTAATGAGAACATTTTTGTAATTAATTATGACCTTGAATGGAATATCTACTTCGATGGGTTGAGATGTCAGGCTAGTTTCAGAGTGGGTGTGGTTCTAATTTCGTCCAAAGGTAAGTTGGTCCCTCTCTCCTTTCCATTGAAATTTCCTTGTACTAATAACATCTCTGAGTATGAATCCCTCATTGCTGACTTGCGTGCCACAATTGCACTAAAAATAAGGCATCTTTGCATACTAGATGATTCTAAGTTTATTGTGAATTATATTATAGGAGCCTATCAAGCTAAGCAAAGAAAGTTGTCTCGGTATTGAGACCTTTCTTTTTCCTTTCTTAAACGGTTCTCCTCTTTCACAATAGACAGTGCCCCTAGGAGGGAGAAAAGACATGCAGATGCCATGGAAAGTGCTACTTCCATGGTACCTTCGGATGAGGATATGAAAGTATACCACTTTGTGGTTCAGGTCCTTTAGAACCTAGCTATTTCTGATCAACTTGAATCCGATGCCTTTTTGTGTTCTCACGTAGACTAAAGAGAATGGTTTTCTAATATTTACAACTATTTGAAGACTAGAAACTTTCTTGATGATGTGATGAAGAATGATCACACTCACATATGAAATATTTCATCCTGTTATGTTATTTTAGCTGATGTTCTCTATCGAAAGTCCTATAATGGCTTGCTTCTTCGCTGTCTCACTAAGGTGGAAATACCCCTTCGCCTTAAAGAAGCCCATTCAGGCTCTGGGGGTGCACACTTTGGAGGTAAATCCCTAGTGAGGAAATTGATATACATGGGGTATTTTTGGCCAATGATGGAACAATATTCCTTTAATTTTGTTAAAAAGTTCCCACATTGTCAACAACATAGTCATCTTATTTGTGCACCTACACAAGAGTTACAAAATCAGACTTCTCCTTGGTCGTTCACAAAATGGGGGTTGGATATTATTGGAAAGATATCACCTCCTTATTCCAAGGGACATACCTTTATCATTACTGCTACATATTACTTCACAAAATCAGTCAAATCTATTCTACTTAGATCCACAAACGTTGAAGCTATTTGTAGCTTTCTTCTGAATGTAACGTTATTTCTCATTTTGGATTTCTTGCTACACTTGTTTCTGACAATGGCACACCATTCAAGAAAAGGGAAGTGAAGAAATTCTTAGAAAAGTTTCACATTCAACATAGATTTTCTACACCTTACTATCCTCAATCCAATGGTCAAGCATAAGCATCTAATAAGACTCTCAAGCTCATACTTCATAAGATAGTTAGAAAACATGGTAAGGATTGGCACATTTAGTTAACATACACTTTGTGGGCCTATCGCACGAGTGTTCGTACGACAACAAGGAAAATGCCTTACAACCTTGTCTATGGTGCCAAAGCTATCATGCCTTTAGAGTTGGAGATTTTTCTTTTATGGGTTTCCCTTAAAGGGTTAATTGATGACAAAACTTATCAAGCTAATCATTTGCATCAGCTAGAGATGCTTGATGAGCGCTGATTATAGTACCTTGATCATATTAAAGCTTATTGATGATCATTATCAAGATAGTATAATCAAAGTTTGCTTCCTAGAAATTTTAAGTTGGGAGATATGGTTCTTTATGAGAATCAAAGAAATGTCAATGCACTACCTAATCAAAGAGGGATATTCAGTCCTAACTGGTTGGGCCCTTACATTGTCATCTCTGTTTATGGTTTGAGTGCCTATGGATTATTATCTATGGATGGAATGCCTCTAAAAGAGCCCATTAATGTGATGCATCTTGATCGATACTATGCATAGTGCCTAATGTGTCATGTGTGTGGTTTTTCACTCCTAATGTGTAGTAGCACTACATATGTTGGCATTATTCATTAACACATTGTAATTTTTTTTTTTGTATTATGATATGACCATGTGTGTGTGTAATATACATACATGTGTCTCACTATGCTATGTATCCATGCATTACATTACATATTTTAAGGCAGTTAGATCATCATTACATTTAATTAGCACACATTCACTTGTTTTCATTAAATTATGATACCATCTAATGAAAAAATACATCCATATATGCATATAACATCCATAGCATCAACATACATGAAAATAAAGAAGCATACACATAAAGATACACAATGCCATGATGTCAAAACCAATATCTTGTATGTATATCAAATTTAATATACATGTATTGGGCCACTACTATAAAAAATGAGTGGCTATTGAATATGTGTCAATGTCTATGCAAAAGATATACAAAAAATATATATATATCTCACTACAAAACTAATATACAAAAATAGGAGCTCTCCTTATGACTGTGGCACGTGGTTCCTAGAGCCCTTGGGCTTTAGTTGTTGCTACTATGGTCTGGGGAGGGGCTACATGGTGGTCATAGATCTAGATTATCTTGATGCAGACAAGGCTACATGCATCCCTCTGATCTCACCCTACAAGGAGCATATGGTCATTTGGGCTTGCATTAGCTCCTGTTGCAACTGCTAAGCATCTACCAAGATCATAGTTTTCGACTTCCTATCGAGGTCATCAAGGAAGCTCATAAGGGTGTCACATGCCTACTCGATGACATCAACCCTCATCACGACTGCATCTCACTCATCAAGTTCCATTCGTAGCTCCCCTAACAGTTGGTCACCCTAAGCTAGAGAGTGATCCCCTCTACAGTCAATTGCACTATCTACACTCTCTGCTCCTCGTAAGCGGTCCTTAGATGTGCTACTAGCTCAAACAGATGGGCATGTCAACTCTTAGAAACTGGCCGATATGCCTTGAGGACCATCCCCTTGATGGGAACATCAAGAGCCACCTCTGATATACATTAGGTGATCAACCCAGCCCATCACTGTGCATCCTTTGCAATAAAAAAAGAAAGAATAAAATCAATATTACATGGCATATTTGTGTCCTCATAAACAAAGAAAATTGAAAATACTAAAAAATAAACAACATGCTCAGTATACCTAGGTCCCCTAGCTGCCAAGTAGGGTCAGGGTGAGGAGAGATGCTAGGACCCATGCTGCTAGCATTAGTAGCCACTCCTGGTGCTACTAAGGTTGTCGCCGCTATGACAGTGAGTGTTGGTGGTGCCGATGAGATAGGGGTAGTTGGTGGAGGGTATGACCTCCTCTGTCCTGCCTTGGCCTTCATGACGCTGCCTCCTCCTCCTATGGCCTCACCTCCTCATCCTTCTATCACCATATTTTCCTATCCTATGGTGCCTATGGTGGCATGTCCCCCTGTAGGCTAAGATCCCCTCTGGGGGCATCCTCTAAGAACACAAGATGAGGATGATGCCTATCCCACCACCCTCTAAAATCTACAACAATGCCAACGTTATCTACTTGTGCTATCAGCAACAGATCTCAGTCAGGCTCATCATCATCAAAAGGAAAAAAATTGGTGATGGAATGGCGAGGATGGTCCCTGGGTCTCACCGCTCTCTTGAAGGCCTGTGTGTATGTGGGCACATTAGGAGGAATAGTCTGCATGCAGCCATGTTGTTGCATGACCGAGCTCCAATAATATGGCATAATGATGTGGTCATGACAACCCATGATAAAATAGCCTTGTTGTAGGTTCCTAAGATACCTGCTATCATCTATAGGTTCCTAAGATACTTGCTATCATCTAACCATCTAAAAAAAATGATTAGGTCTCCATTTGATCCAGTCTATTAAAAGAGTATCAAACTGTAACCTCCAAAACTATAGATCTCCATGTCTCCACTGTCTTGTAACCTCATACCAATGGGCCATGGTGACATGGCGTAATCACCATTGAGGGAAACCAACTAGACTCATGCACATAATGTGAGAAAAATCCCACACTTGCAGTAGTGTGCATGTTGTGAGGTTGTGGTACTTGTAGTGTACATACCACCCCAGCTCCTGGTATAGGTGCACCAACATCTGCGCCCCTAGGAAAAAATGTCTGATTCTCTACCATCTCGTGAATAGTATGGATGAGACCCCTATGCAGGTGAGAGCCTCACCCATCTATCATGATGTGGAAGGCCACAGTAACAACCATCAATCAATGCAACAAAGGTGTAGTAGTCCATGTTTGGTTGTACCAGTGCATGTAGATATGGCCCATGCCATCACCACCATCAGTCTGCCCTGAATAGTAAAGGGTACCCTTTGACCACTCCTATCTTGACTAGGTGTTGTCGATTTCCAACTTTCATCCACATATGGGTAGTCTAAGAATCTAATAGATATCCTCCAAAGTAATCGTCATTTCCCTAGTAGGCAACTAGGAAGATGATGTGGTGGCATCCCACTGCTCCATTAGGGTCATAAGCATATGCTCATGATAGCACATCTCTGACATGGTGAATACATGCTAGAGGCCGACCTGTTGCAGATGTGTGACCTCATCATCACGAAGGTGATCCCTTTGCTCATGAACTAAGCTGGTATGCTCACCCACTAGGATGCCCCTGAATCTCAGGATACTCCTCCAAGAAGTAAAATTTTTTTAAGTGAGAACATGGGATTTCAAATTTGAAAACACAAAATTTATTAAAGACTTTTGCACACTACGCAGATGTCTATGTGCCACACATAGGTCCTGGTCCACCATTGACACCCCAAGGATTCCAACGCGTACTTAGGATGACAACATAGAGACAAGACACTATTGTGAAAACTAGATGACAATGCATCTTTTAGACGCTAGCACTAAAAAAAGAGGCCTGCATAGCTCAACATGGAAAAAATTGCTAAAAAACATGCTAAAATTCACTAAAAATGGGGTTTCAAGAACTACCTTCTCCACCTTGTGACCCTTGGAATTGTCCTCCCTTAGCTGCTCCAGTCTTGGCACCTCGTACTCTCTCCTGCTCAACATTTTTTTTGACTTTTCTCTCACAAAATTCAATAATTTCCTCCCAATGAATAGTGAAAATGACCCTTCTAGGGGCCCACCTAGGTATATATAGGCCCCCTAGGGCTCATTTTTCCTAGAGTTTGTGTCTCCTTGATTTCTCCTAAATTTACCCCACTTAGTTGGGGACAAACTCAAGAGGGGGCATATAGTCACCTCTTGACCATATTTTTCTTCTGAATCACCAAATTCTTCTTGATCATTTTTCTTGCAGTGGTAGCTTCTTTTGATTTTCAAAATTGACCTAAAATTTGAGTTTTGTAGGTTAACATTTTGTGTGATTTTTTACATCCACTCAGTCGTTGTTTGTTGAGCTCGATTGCTGGGGGGATTTTCGGTACTAGTTAGCTCAACCTTGGTGACCTCTGAGACCCCTTCTCTTGGCACACAAATTTGCAAAATTCAAATTTGGGGTAAATGTTTTCTTCTCTACTTTGGTGTGCCTTATTTTTCCCAAAATTGAGCCCACTAAAGTGGGGGAAAAATGTAATGTCACAAAATTGTACCTAGGGGAAATTCCACATTTTTTCACTTTGCCTAGCATTTATGATGCTTAAGAGAATTAATGAAAAAATCCCATGGGTCGAAATTTCATATTTCTAGCTCTATGTGGACCAGTGGTGAAGCAACAAGAAGCCTAATGACACATTTCCTAAAAATTGATGCATTGGATTCCTGCACAGTGTATAGACATCTACACGATGCATAGATGTCTACATGATGCACACACATCTACTTGGCACATTAGTGTCCTATCATTTTTCTAAGCCTAAAACAAATAATCTTGAATCTTGACTCTTGAAACGTGTCTTGGCAGTCAGGATTTCAGATGTAATAGCTTTTTTCTACTCTTGCATGCAACAAAAACTCCTCCTTTTCTCTCATTTTTGGGTCTAACTAATTCACTCAAGCTCTCTTCAACTTCACTTTAATATTTCTCTCATTCTCAACAAGCAACACTACTACAAGTGAAGCTCTACCATAATGAGGTCCCTCCAATAGCTACAACTCTCAAGCAAACATTCAACTATGTGTCCATGTGCTCCGAAGAGGGTTTGGAACCATGGGTAATACTCTCTCTCTCACTCTCTTCTATTTACTTGTTCATTTGATATCTTGTGGTGTGGGTTCTACTCCTGAAGTGGGTTTTTCTTTCACCACACACTTTGTCCATTTCAATTACACTCCTTTCCTATTCGGTTGTCTGTGGAGGTAGGAACACCAAAATGAGGGTCTGACTAAGGAATACCCCTATATAGCCCCAACCTTTTCCCCTTGTTCTTCTATGTGTAGGTTTCAAAAAAGAGCTTAGAATGAAGACTTGAATGTTCACTTGTGGGTAAGTTTTCTCCAAGTTCTCATTGTGCTTTTCTTGAAGTTTATGTTCTCTATTTGATTATTCTATTCAACAAACCTCAGATCTGAGTTAGGAAGTGAAACCTTATTTCGCCCATCTGAGCTCCTAAGCTTCCTGTTGCTTAGGATGCTAGTGCACCCTTTGGACAACTGTGTGTCGTGCTAGCGACTTGAATCTTCACTACCATCCTCTGGCCGAGAGCTCCTCCATCGGAGGCAAAGATCTAGAAGTTTAACTTTCTCAAGATCTGAAGTAGTCTTCTCTAAAATTTAGCTTGAGTGTGTTTCCTTTACAACTTCTCCATTCCATGTTGAGGTGGATAAGGGTAGTTTATTCCTTGGTGATCTATTGAGAATGAAGAGACCTATGTGCAGCGAATCCCTCTAATCTCACACCATTTAACAAGATATTCTTCATACTGCTTGTTTCTTGTACTTCTACCCACATGGCTATCTAAGATTTCTTCTATCTCTTCCTTCTCTAAAGTAGGTGTTGGAGTTTTCCACTATCCTTTTATTGGCCCATCCTCTATATCACCTCCATGATACTCGGTCAAATCAGCAATGTTGAAGATAGGAGAAATTTTTATTCCACTAGGAAACTCTACCTCATAAGCATTTCCTGAATCATGATTCTTCAAGATCTAGTACCATCCAAATTTCTTCATTTTCAACTTGTTATACATTCCCATTAGGAACCTTTCTTTCCTCAGGTGAACCATGCCATCATCACCAACTTGAATTTTCTTAAATATCCTCTTTTGATAAGCCTTAGCTTTTTACTAATAATTCATCTTATTGATGTGATTTCTTACCTCTTCATCCAAGTTCTTTAGGTGCTCTACAAAATCTTTAGACTCAACACTACTCTTTTCCTTTTTGTCCATCTTCCTCAACTCAGAAACATTCCTCAAAGTACTCCCATATAAAATTTGGAATGGGGATTTACTAGTACTCCTATTGAAAAAATTATTGTAAGAATTTTTTTCTTGTGGTATAATTAAATCATGTCCCATGGGCTTATCTCTTACTAAGAATCTTAGATAATTTTCCCAAACTCCTATTCACCACCTCCATTTGTCCATTAGTTTGTGGATGGTGTGTAGAACTGAACTTCAAATATATCTTCAACTTCTAATGTCCTCCAGAAATAACCAACAAATTTGGTATATCTATCTAAAACTATACTCTTTGGTAGACCATGTAGTCTCATCACCTCTCTAAAAAACAACTCCACAATATGAACATCACCATTAGTCTTATGACATAGAATGAAATGTGCCATCTTTGAAAATCTATCCACCACCACAAATATGGAATCATTCCCTCCCTATGTCCTTAGCAAGCTAGGAACAAAATGCATGCTAATATCCTCCCATGGCCTCTCAGGTATAGGTAATGGTTGATACAATCTAGTATTTTGACTTGTTCCTTTTTCCATATAACATACTCTGCAAATTTGTACAAAATTCTTCACATCTTGTTGTCACTATGGCTAGTAATAATTCTCAATAACAAGAGCAACGGTCTTATCTCATTTGAAATTTCTGGCCAATCCTCCACTATGCTTCTCCTTGATTAGATTCTCTCTCGTTGAAATCCTTGGAATGAAAAAATGGCTTCCTCTAAACAACATCCCATCTTGGATTAAGAAATCTAACCATCTTGTCCTATCCAATGTAACAAGTTCCAAAAAATCCTTCCAAGCTTCTACAAAGTCTAGATCTTTAGGATATAAACTCTTGAGTTCATTGAACTCAACAACCTCTATAGTCATCTCTATCAACAAATTTTTCCTTTTGCTCAAGGCATCTATAACTCTATTTGACCTTCCACTCCTATGCTTCAAAACAAAAGTATAACTCTAAAAATATTCAACCCATTTTAAGTGCCTTTGATTTGACTTTCCTTAACTATTGAGATACTGCAAAGCCTGGTGATCAGTATGTAGAAAATTTCTTTTGGCAAGAAATAGTGTCTCCATTTCTTCAAATCCTGAACTATAGCATAAAACTCCTGATCATAGATAAAATATTTCTTCGTAGCACCATTCAACTTCTCACTAAAATAGGTAATAGGATTACCTTCTTGACTCAAAATAACTCCTATGGAAGTGCCACTAACATCACAATCTACCTGAAAGACCTTATTGAAATCTATAAGTGCCAAAACAAGTTGCTCTATGAATTTCTTCTTCAACATATCAAAAATATTTGTTGCTCCTACAGTCCATTTAAAATTCTTTCTATGCCCTCTCATTGCTTTAGTTAAAGGTGCACAAATAATACTAAAATTCTTAATAAAATTTTATAAAAGCTTGCTAGAACATGAAATGACCTTGTCTCTATAACACTCCTTGGGGTAGGCCATTAAATGATAGATCTCACCTTCTTTGGATCCATTTTAAGACCCTCTATTGAGATAAAAAAAATCCCAGATACACCAACTCTCTCTTCACAAAGCTACATTTATTCATATTAATCAAGATCTTCTCCTCCCTTAGCTTCTCAAAAACTCCTCAAATATGCATCAAGTGCTCCTCCAATGTCTTACTAAAAATAAAAATATCATCCAAATAAACAATAATAAATTATTTCAATACCTCATTCATAAGCCACATAAATGTCCTCGGTGCATTGGTTGGCCCAAAAGGCATGACTAACCACTCATACAAGTCCTACTTGGTTTTGAAGGCTATCTTCCATTCATCTCCTTCTCTAATCTAGATTTGGTGATACCCCCTCTTCAAATCTATCTTCATGAAGTGCTTAGCTCCACTCAAACAATCCATTATGTCATCAATTCTTGGCAAGGGAAATCTATACTTGATGGGTGATCTTGTTGATGGCTCTATAAGATATACACATCCGCCATTCCCCATCCTTTTTTGGTGCTAGTAATGTAGGTACCACACATGGAATCAAAGTCTCTCTGATCATTCCCTTCCACAACAACTCTTGCACTTGTCTATTCAATTATTCACTCTCTTCTAGAGTCATATGATGAGCTGCATTATTCAGAAAATTGGCTCTGGGAATCAGGTCCATGTGATGACTAATCTTTCTTATTGGAGTCAAACCCTCAGGTACATTATCAAATACTATATATTGAAACTCATCCAATAAATGTGAAACCTCTATGAGTATCTCTTTATCATCTTCTCTATCAACTCTAGGAATTAAAGCATAACACATATGTTCATGCTTCATACTTTCTAAAAAAATTCTTCCATCAACCAAATATATTTTGGAATTACAACATACATTTTCCTCTACCTCTTTCAAGGGCTTCAACTTATGACAAAATCCATCCTTTGTCAAAGAATAGGTTCTTTCATGTCCATCATGTACTGCTCTTAAATCAAACTACCATAGTCTACCTAACAATATATATGAAAAACATCCATAGGCATAATATCACACAATACCTCATCATGGTAATTTGCAATCTTGAACTTTACCAAACATTACTCATTTACCAAAGCTTTATGGTCCTTTTGCAACCAAGCAATCTAGTATGGATTCAGATGCCTTCTTCTCTCCAACTGCACCTTACTACCATCTCTTCTAAAACAAGGTTATCAATACTTCCTCCATCAATAATAGAATTGCAAGCTTTACCTTCACACTTACATTTGTTGTGAAAAAAATTCTTCCTTTTGAGTTGGTTCTTTCTCCTCATTTAGCAAGGATCTTCTAGTAACAAGAACCTCTCCTCTCTTTGCATCCTCAAAATGTGAAGACTCAACATCTTCATCTACATGTGCAAATCATGCATTACCCTCAGGTATTCTATTTTTCATTCCTTGATGTTGAGGAAACTCATAGGATCTTTTTCCTTCTACCCACTGGAAATAGGTTCCATGAAAGCCTCCTTTCTTGGTCCTTGTCTAGATCTTCCTCTTCCTCTTTGGTCTCCATTATTTTGATCAAAAGGATGGTAGGTGTTATCTCCTTTCTAGTTCTGGCTGCTATTGGATCCTTTATCCTTCTTTTGATTTTCATTTCAACCTCCATACGACCGTCCACTAGTCTTTCCGCCACAATCCCGACCTCTTTTCTTGCTTCCAAACCTTCTATTCAAATTTTCTTCTACCTTCAAATAAAATTGATAAGAATCTTCAATGGTAGACATTCTTACTAGACCTAACTCTTCTTGAATACTTGGCTTCAACCCATTTATGTAATGAGGAACTTTTCCTTGTTGGCCTCAGAATGGCCTATTCTAATTAGGACATAGTAGAATTGTTGTATATACTCCATGACAGATTTTCCCACTTGTTTCAATCCTTGCATCTTCTTCAACAAATCTATCTCATAGTCCATAGGAATGAACTATCTTTTTAATTTGTCCACCATCTGGTCCCATCTAGTTATTTTTTATTTTCCTCTTTGATTTATTTATAGTTGTACCTCTTTCCACCAAATATTCGTATGACCCTTGAGCTTGGTCTTTGGAAATTTGACCCTCTCAGGATCTTCCACCTCATACTCAAAGTACTCCTACATATCATTGATCCAATCAATCAACTCTTCTGGGTTAAGATTTCTAGAAATTTAGAAACATGTTAATCTTTAGCCTTTTCCCAATCTTAGAGATGACCTTAAATAATATGACTCACTCTGTATCTACTGCATCTTGTTCTTCTTCAAACTATTCCTCATATTTTAGCTTCATCTTCACTTTCATCTCCTCTTTTTGGCTCAAACCCTCGACACAAATCTTCTTACAGTGCTTGAACTTGTCTCTACAAAGCTCTAAAACCCTCTTTTGGTACAAGAACATTTCTTCCACCACCATGGTTTCTCCATAGAGGCATTATGATCACTTTTCTCAGAAACCCACAACCACAAGTCTTGATGCAAACTCCCTCACATTTGGTGATCTATTTACACACTTAGGAAAACTTGCTCTGATACCACTAATGAGGGATACACTGCCCAAACTTGCACAAAACACAATAAAAAATAACAACACAAAAAGTGGAAGATAGAAAACAACCTACTTCTAATTATTTTTTCGGAAATGAAATTACAAATTCAGAAATTATAGGGCTATAGTCTCATGGGCTTGATTCCTTACATCCAAATCAACATTGAAAATAAAATCTATTATTTAGAGCGACAATCTACACTAATGGAGCCACCTTCTACAATCCCCACTTAACCCTTTTATTTTTACCCAATAATTGGCCTAGAATTCTCTAGAAAGTGTTACTTTCCCTTTGTTTTGGCACTAAGAGTCTCATCATTTGATTTATTTCCTAGGAGGATATTTTAATGAAATTCACTTTTTAGTGGGGCAACTTCTTAGGGCCATACCTTTTGATCCCAGCGTTCGATTTGCTATTATAATATATCATTGGAAACCTCTCAAAGAGATCTACAACACCAAAACCATCAAAGATAAT